>JAHHFK020001277.1:72500-321934 GCA_024533555.2 Aedes koreicus | reverse complement strand
CCTGCCTTCAATACAGAGGAAACTGAGCTAGAATTTACAAAAGCTCCATTCTGAGCAACGGTTGCGATAAGGTTTTGAAATCATTACTTTTTAAAAGCATAGTCCACTCACCAAGTAAAATCTCGAAAAGTGCTATACGAGCTGGAAGGCGAGGGCGGAGCGCAGTCGTCCTCCAGCAGGGGGATGGCGGAGCCCGTGCTGACAGGATGGTGATGATAGCTCAACAGTTCCTGCTTTTTTTTGGTATAGGATTTTTGCATATCGTTCAGGTTCGTACTGCTGCGGAGCTCTGGGGCTGCTGGCACTGCTGCTATCCGAATCGTGGTTTGTGTTGTTCTTCGACACTTGGAGGACACTTTTCGACCGGCCGATCACGTTCGGCTGCAACGCGTCCAGACTTCGGTAACATCGGTCCAGGTAGCGCACCACCCCTCCTCCATCACTGCCCGGTACATCTGTCGGCTTGCGTCTACCTGTTGAAGATAATGAAGAATTATTATAAAGTAAATGGTTACAGACGACGAGTGGAAGAGGACAGGCGTGAGTCGCGTCACTAAGTAGGTAACCGAATTTCTCAAAACAAACACTTGACTAGGCGGTGGAGAAAAAAGACTAAAACGTTCGTGATGGTTTTGTATATTTTCCCTGGTAAGATGCTGTGCTGTGTGCATCTCCCCGCTGAGCTGGCTGCAAGCAACAATTTAAAGCAAACATCTCGCGGCCGGGAAGAAGCTCAACGCCGCACCACACACCTCGCGAGAGTCACGCCCCATACCTACAGCTTTGTGGGAGGATGAGATTTATGAGTGCGATAGTCCAAATCTACGGCTGTGGAATAAGCTTGAAGAAGTTTGTAAAAAGCAGATAATTTCTCATCTCCATGCGAAGCGCTAGGAGTGGACGGTAATTTATTGCTAGAACGAATAGACATGAAGAGAAAGTGTATTGATAGTTCCGTATAGGGCAACGGCAGGCTTTGAAAATTGAAAGATCAAGTTTGAAAACGAGCGGAGGGCATTATTGAACGGTAGTATCCGATCAGGCACATAACCCTTCAAACTTGATCTTTCAATTTTCAAAGCCTGCCGTTGCCCTATACCGAACTATCAATACACTTTCTCTTCATGTCTATTCGTTATAGCAATAAATTACCGTCCACTCCTAGCGCTTTGCATGGAGATGAGAAATTATCTACTTCTGACAAACTTCATCAAAGATCGTTACTTCCGCGCTTGGGAGAATACAAAAACAACAATCAATGTGTGGAAAATTAATAAACCACAAAAAAATTCCAAATCCCCAATATCAAACACATTTTTCATCCCTTATCCCAGAAAAATTAATCATTTTTAATCCAAACATGCCATGTTCAGCCGGGGCGCGGTAAAGGAAATTTCAAAAAGTACAAGAGAAAAATTCAACCAAACAAACTCTTTAGTTGGCAAACTGATTTGGTCGTCCTAAAAAGGACGGATTTAGTTGACGGGGGAGAAACATGGCTCGCGACTGAATTTGGGCTTTCTTCTTGCTCTTCTTGGTTCAGCTCCTCGTCGTTGCGGGTGGCCATCTGCAAGTGACGTGGGATGATTATAGTATTGTTGTTGTCAAGGGCGGCATTTCCCACCAACTCGTAGGTTTCAGCAGCCATGTTTCTCGCAGCGAGGTTGACGGGAGCATCGGCACCAACAGCCAACTGCACCAACGCCTATCTGGACAACGACTGCTCGCCAGTCTACCCTCCAGGGGTCTTGCTACCGATAAATGCATTCCTACAGCAGATCTTGCTCTGCACAGCTCCACGACTGCCGAAAAACTAAATTAAATTTTTTGTTGTTTTAGGAGGCAGATTATAGCTTATAAAGTAACTCGGTGTCTTCCAGAAATTTGAGCAGCATTTTTTCAAACGGCAACGATAGAACCTCCTCAAATGTTATGCTAGAACCCCAGCTCAAACGCTCAGTATTGCACAGTTGGCAATCGATCAGAATATGGCGTACTGATAAGGGAATACCACAACCAGTGCAGTCGGGGGGATCTATTGTCTCTATTAAGAAACTATCGGCGAGGCGGGTGTGACCAATTCGAAGTCGGGTAAGAGCACGTCTGTTTTTAGGAATATTATTGTCGGGCCAGGGTATGGGGAGTGCAGACTAAGTGCAGACCTGCTGCCGCTAAACCATTTCTGGTTCCAGCTTTCACGAACTCGTTCCTTAGTCCATCTGTTGATGTCTTGGGCTGGAACAGAAACACCCTCTGGATTACAATCCCGACCCGCATTCGCCAATCGATCAGCCTCTTTGTTGCCAGTGATACCAGCAAAACCTGGTATCCAGCAGAAGCCGACCTTGTTGACCAATGCCGATCGTTTGGCATCTTGAAGACAGGGATGTTTGACAAAGGAGGAGTTCATCTCGCTGAGGCAGCTAGCAGAGTCTGTGAAGATGACGGTAGGATTAGTTGATTGGGGTAAGAGAGATTCAAATGCCTTCGTAATGGCGTATGCTTCAGCACTAAATATGGAACAGACAGAAGGAAGAGCAGAGCTGATGTTGAAGAAGGATAATTTACTTATTATTCCGAAACCTACTTTGTTATTAAATACTGAGCCATCTGTATATATGTGTTGGTGATTGGCATATTTTTCCGTACGGAGTTAGTGGAAATGGACTTGTATAACGGACGGGGGATCATGAGCCTTTACTTGACGGAGGAGGGATAGATCTATTTCTGGAGGACGTTGGTTCCAGGGTTTTGCTGATCTGGGAAGTTTAGCTATTGCGGGTAAGTCTTGATTGGTGATGTGATGTGAATAGGCTGTATCATCTACTAACTAGAGGAACATCATTTCGGCCACCCAGGCTAAGCCAACGGATAGCCTAAGAAATCACGCAAACTGTAAGATGATAGTTAAACGGAATTTGGCCGCATTCGTCCAGCATGGATGGGATTGGGCTGGTTTCGAATGCGCCAGAGGCATATCGAAAAGCTGTGTCATATTTCGGACTCAGTTTGTTATTGATCATAAGGAGTGTATCGAATATAAGCTATCCACATACATTTGCGTTGTACGCATGTATTTGAGATATTTTTTTATGCTCTGAACACTGCATGCTGTGCGTTTGACTGTCAGCTTTCTTTTGTTTACTTGTTTGTGCGGTTCAAATTCTGCGTTTTCAAAATGTCGCGTATTGAAAAGGAAGTGAAAATTAAGGTTCTGGACACATGGCTAAGTGAGAAGGGTATTACTATGCGAAAATTGGAGAAGCGGTTTGGAATTCATCATGCGAGTGTTAAAATCATCATTTATAAGTTTGGGGAACACTATTCTTTGGATGAGCTACCAGGAAGAGGCAGAAAACCCGGTTCTTCCAACCCGACACTGGAGCAGAAAGTGGTATCTCTAATCATGAAGAACAAATCAATGTCAATACGTGATTTGGCCAAAAAAGCAGGAACGAGTGTCGGAATGATCCAGCGTATCAAGAGGCGAAACCACCTGAAGACCTACAAGAAGCAGAAAATCTCGAAACAAAGTGCAGAACAGAAGAAGCGAGCAGCAACAAGGGCCCGGAAATTGTATTCGCGTCTTTTGCAGCGTCCGGATGCATGCGTTTTGATGGACGATGAGACCTATGTAAAGGAGGACTCAAAAACCCTTCCAGGTCCACAATACTTTACTGCCGTCGTTGGGAAGGATGTGAGCGATGCGGACAGGTCGATTCAAGTGGAGAAATTCGGTCGAAAGGTACTGGTATGGCAAGCAATATGTTCCTGTGGTTTGAAGTCAACCATTTTTTTACACTACCGGAACTACAAATGCGGAAATCTATCGATCTGAGTGTCTCCAGAAGAGATTGTTGAGATTGTTGTACACCTCCACTGTTTTGACCGGATTTAGCGTCGGCTCACTATGCCAAAACCACTCTCAATTGGCCTGCGGAAAAGGGTATAGATTTCGTTGAGAAAAACATCAATCCACCAAATTGCTCTCAGCTTCGACCCATCGAACGTTACTGGGCAATCGTGAAGAGGGTCTTCAAGAAGACTGGTAAGGCAGCTGGGAACATACAGGAGTTCAAAAAAATTTGGGCTCAAGCGTCCAAAAAATGCGATGCAACACTTGTCCGGAACTTGATGAAGAGCATTCGATCCAAAGTTCGAAAATTCGAGAAGGAATAACTTAAATTTCATCCGGTCTTCATTATGTTCAAGTTTATCCTCGTACAATAAAGGATAAATTTTTTGTATGAATAAAATATCGGTTTTCAACAAAATTTGGAAGAAAGTTTGTAGATAGCTTATTTTCGATACACTCCTTATCACCGGCCCTGTTGAAAAGGCCAACTCCGTATAACATTTCCGGCAGAAGCCAACTCTTGATAATGCAGATAATACTTGTTCTATGGGCGCATGGTATTCTTGAACCAATCACTTTTATTAGCCGTAAGCGGCTATCGATAGTTTTGCGTGCCAGATTTACGTGGTGTCTAAAGCTAAGAGTCCGGTCAAGATGGATGCCGAAAATGGCTGGTTTGATGATGGAGTGGTTGAGAGTTATGTCGGGCAGTTTACTAACTTTTTTCTTATTAATGCTGATGTGGAGGAGTTGGGATTTTACAGGGGATAAAATAAAACCGTGTTTATCGGCCCATCGGAGACTATATTGACAGCGGATTGCATAGTTTTTTTAGCCAAAGACTTGTAGGAATGGAAAACAAGAAGAGTGATGTCGTCTGCATAAATAAGTATAAAGACGTTAGGGGAAATGTTTTTGAAAATCGATTGCATACACATTAGGAAGAGAGTAGGTGCTATCACTGATCCTTGAGGAATACCATTTTCTTGACATCTCAGCTCAGATCGGCTATTGCCAATGCTGATCCTAAATCTTCGATCTGTAAGAAAGCTTTGTACTATTCAAAAGTGTTCTGGGCCGGAAACTGTCAGCATGATTCCTATCCTTGTCTGGTTTGAGGATAGGAACAACGAGACCCTCTTTCCATGACCTGGGGATTTCGCCCCGGTTCCATATGTGGTTGAAAAGCGTTAGCAGGATAGACTTGCCAATGAGGGGAAGATTTTTAAAAAGCGGGTAGCCAACGTCATCCGGTCCTGCAGATGAGCCATGCACACATTCCAATTCCTCAAATGAAAAATTAAGGTTATAATCTGGGCTATTGTTAGTATCGAGGCAAGGAGGGGAGGATTCTTGGGTCGTCTTTTCGGCTAGAAATTGTTCGGAATAGTTAGAGGATAAGGAAGATTTATAGAAATGATCAGCAAGGTGTTCAGTGATAAGCGAAGGGTTATTTGTGATATTGTTATTTATTTTGAGTTTAATTGATTGTCTGGCTTTACAGTTATTTAATTTTCGGACTCACAGTTCTTTTAATGGACGAAATGAATTTTTCTCAGCTATCCTGTTTGGCCTGATCTATTGTTGATCAAGCCGTATTTCTAGCGGCCTTAAATTCCGAGTGGATGGCAAAATGTTTGCGATTCTCTCTTGGCATTCTACGAAGAACGCGTAGCTTCTTGCGACGGAGTTTAATTGCTGAACGAACCTCGGGGTTCCACCATGGAACTATTTTTTTCCTCGGAGAGCCGCAAGCTATTCGAATATGGTGCTTGGCAATCTCAAATAAACGTTCAACAAGCTCGTCAGGGTCATTTTGGTAGTTCGGCCAATCGGCAAGTCCGTATTTCCATCGTTTACGGCAAAATGAAACTGGAGGTGCTCGATTCAAAGAAATGACAAGAGGGAAATGGTCGCTTCCAGAACAATCGTCGGGAACGTTCCAGGATTGCTGGAAAGCAAGACTATATGAGCAGATTAATAGATCAACAGCTGAGGTTTTGCCGGATGTGGTATCTATTCGAGTATGGCTGCCATCATTTAAGAGGGCTCAACCATATTCGTCTATAAGGTTTAACTATATGTCCTCTGGGGTCATTTGAAGGACTTCCCCAGAAACTTGAGTGTCCATTAAAATCGCCCATCAAAAGATTTGGGGACTTTATATCATTCAATATTGAGGATAACTGGAATATAAGGATCTGGTTGGAAGCGGTGGTTTTATTTGATGGAGAGAAATATATTGAAAGCAGAATGATTTTAATTGGAAAGCCTATTTCAACTGCTATTGCTGGAGAGGAAATATTGATTTTATGGTGAGGGATATTAGTTCTTATTGCAATTGCCGTGCCGGTTTTGTAGGGGTTGTCTGAGTTTTCACAGATAAACAATTCGTAGCCTTTAGTGAAATTGGGAGGGATTTTAGATTCAGGGGCCATTGTTTCCCGTAGGGACAGAGCAATGGGATTAAATTGAGAAATAAGAAGTTATAGTTCAGGTAATCTTATGCGTAAACCTAAAAGATTCCATTGCAGAGCCAGATAAGTATAAAGCGATGGTTGATTGGAAGATGACTGGTTATTTGTTGGGCTTGTTGTAGGAGCCATGGTTGAGTTGTATGGGAAGTAAATAAAACGTCGAGTCCTTTGGGCTTTGCGTTTGTTCTTCTGTGTTGTTGGTATTAGTGGGGGTCTTTTTTGCGGTGGATTTCGGTGGTGTGGTGCCGTTTGTGTACATTCTGAACGCTTGACCTAAGAGAAGTTGCAGTTACCTTTGAGGAAGTCTGCATTGCTTGTTTGTTCAGTTGCTGCTTGTACGGATGTCGACGGATGAGCGCTTGAGTCGGTTTCCATGTTGGAATTGCTACCTTTTTCCTTAGCCAGAACCTTCTTGTTTCGTTTCTTATCCTTTTTGGCCTGCTACTTTCTTTCCGGATCGTCGATCCTGTGTGTCAGCTTCTCAATGGTCTCCATGAGCTGATTGATAATTCCGTTCTTCTCTTTGATCAACTATGATTCACTTGTGGTTTCACAAACTACTTCCAGTCGCTGTTGTAACTTGCTAAATTTTTTTTATCATCACTCGCCTTAAAATTTTGACTCACCATAATTTTGAGTATATTTTTGAGTAGATATCGGCACCATACCTTGAACACGAGATAACTCTTAAACTAGAAGCCTGGACCATGGGAACCTTCATAAAACCTATTGGCTGCCATGAAAACCTGCATACGGCCAAATGGCCAGAGCTGTCAAGCTTCACTGTGATATCGTAGTTGGTTTTTGTTGTTCTGCTCATTTTGATTCTTTACTCTTCTGATTCATTTAGCAGTAAATAATATCTATAAAAAAAGTTCTAGTGCTGCGGAAAAATTTGCTTGATAGCAAAATATAAAATAAGGTGAGTTTTTTTTTCAGCGTATCATGCTCCAGAACATATTATGCGCTTTTAATTTTATGGTAAATATTGGCACGATAAGAGCCGATAATGTGAGTTTATAAGAACAAAAACAAAATTAATGCAAAGATATTAGAAAAATTAATCATGAATTGGCTGAAAATTGATGGAATTAGGGTTATCTTAAAGAATGCCGAAGTTCATCTTCGATCTTAATAATTTAGTGCATTTATATTTCCACATTTCAATTATTTCTTATATTTCAATACGCCGATTGGAAAAAATCACCATTTGTCTTTGCAATTACTACGATAACATTATTTGGTCATGATTTTTGCCTTTTTAAAACCACATTGAAGCTAACATAACCAGTCGTGATCGAGGTCATATGGTAGGAGCGATTCATAATGAGGCATCCATTAAGTACGTCACGCTTAAAAGAGGGAGGGGGGGGGGGCTTTAAGAATCTGTGACCAACAATGAATAAGGTCTAGATAAAAGGTGACGATAGGGGGAAGTGGGGAAGAATTTTTACAGAATTTTACGTGACGTAATTTTCCGTCCAACACGATTTTTGTATTATCCTTAGGGTTAAGCACTACTTCGGCACCAAATGGTTCTCTTTGCCAGGATTGTGGTTTGGAGGGGCGGGGGAAGTAGTTGGTTTGCGGCCAAGTTGTTTGAAACTCGGCCAAAAGATGTTCTTTTATATGAAGAATATTTCAACCGAGTTTCAGACAATTTGTTCTACAAAACCCCCCAAGAAGATGAGAATTATTTTACGCCGAAGTAGTGCTTTATCCTACATATGTTTGTATCGATCATGAGGGTCTCTAAAATTCTCCTAAAAACGTGAAGATATTTAGAAACGCCTACTCGAATAGTTTTTTATGATGACTTCCCTCAATGCCAATTTGCTGTTTAATGCATTTACTGGGGCAAATTGGTTTTCAAATGGTTTTTCAACTGACCATAATAAGATAATATGATGAAGTCATAAAACGGCATTACAAAACAGCATTTTACGTGTTCATAAAGTCGAAATAAAACCTTTAATAGAAGTAAAAGGAATTTGAGAAAACAAGATTTTAAGATCGTTGTTAACAAGTTGTTAGGTACTCATGAACCTGACTAAAATATGAAACCTGTAAGCACCTCTTAATGCCACAATAAAACCAAATTGATTTCAAGAGGCTTTCATGAAACTTTAATAAAACTCAATAAAGTGGGTTGGTTTTGGCAATGTTACTTGGATTTGGTAACCATGAAGATTCGGGCTAGTCCGGTATAATGTTCGGTGCCGTGCACTCCCGGATAAAGAGTGATAATGAAAAATGGGCAACTGATGGCTTTGCAGGAACCGGGATGTAGCTATCTAAGACCAATCCCGGGCCATGGCAATGCAGGGCGAAACAGACAGGCAAATGGGGAATTGTGGGTGGTATGGTGTTTTGTCCCTGTTTCTTGTAGTGCGCGCGTGTGTGGGATAGGAGGAGGGGGGGGGGGCGGCCGTTGAGATAGAGAGAGAGAGAGAGAGAGAGAGAGAGAGAGAGAGGCGTATTCCAGGGATGGTCCGCTTCCTATTGACACTCCATTTCCTATGACAAGTGAGAGTGGTCTTGGAGTTCTCTGCATCTCTCTTAAGTATATGTTGGATTAACTGCTATGCTGTACTTATTTGATTTTCAATATTTTTGTATTACATTTTTTTAACTGTAATTTTGAACATAAACTACTATACTTTAATAAAAGAATACCATTCTGCTTAGTAGTAGTATAGGATTTTATTTGAATATTTTTGTACAAAGGTATTAAAACGGTACTCAAACTCGATATTTTAAAGTATTTTTGTATTCCATTGAAATAAACCACCCGCACATGTGAGTGGCCCCAACAGCATCCTTACTGTTGGTTTAAATCGGTGCCAAAATTTGAATAGCGTTAATATGCATATCTGCACAGAGAATAAACCGAGTACAAAGTAAAATATCTGATTCTCTGCCGACGTCAGTTGAATTCAGCACATGGATCCCACTACAAACCCAACAATTTTATCCAACAACCCAAAAAAAAAGAAAATAAAAATAAATCTACCCAGTTTTTTGGCCTCTTCGTAAGCACGGAAGTGCTGCTCAGCCAAGCCATGCGTCATGGATCGGAAAAGGTGGTAGTCGGAAGGAGCAATTTCTGGAGAATACGATGGGTGTGGAAGGATGTCCCATTGTAGTATCTAATATGTCACGCCGGGTTGGTCCCACCAAATACACAGCATTAGCTTCGAACCATGAATGTTTGGCTTGGCTGGGGAAGTTGATGCATAACCGAGGTGACCCCACGATTTTTTTTCGCTGCGGATTATCGCAATGGATCCACTTTTCACCTCTAGTAACAATACGATGCAGAAAATCCTGCCTTTTTTGTCGTTGGAGCAGCAGTTCACTCGTGAAAAAACGCCTTTTGGCGTCTCTCGGCTGCAAGTCGTATGGTACCCAATTTTCGTGCTTTTGGATCATTCCCAAGACTTCCAAACGATGTGCAAGTTCGTGTTGCGTTTGACCTGAATCTTCTTGCAGTAATGCCTCCAAATCTTCATCTTCAAACTTTTTCACCGGTCCGGGACGTTCCTTGTCTTCTACGCTGAAATTACCTTCTGCTCAAATATGAACTAGACTGCTTAAATAAAACACAAACGGTTAGTTATTCTTCAATATTTATTTTGTCTCCTTCAAAAAATCACCATCGGAGGCGATACACATACGCCAACGTTTTTTCCATTCCTTATAGCACTTTTCATATGCCTCTTTTGGTATCGCCTTAAGCTCCCTCTTGGAATTCTCTTTTATGACTTCAATCGTCTGAAAATGTTTACCCCGAAGCTGCCACTAGGTGCCATATCAGAGGAATACGGCGCTTGAGGAACGATGTTAAAGTTGTTTTTGGTCAAATAATCGCGAACTAAACGTGATGTGTGAGCTGGTGCATTATCGTGATGCAAAAACCATGACTTGTTGTCCCACAATTCTTTCCTTTTGAGACGAATTTTCTCACGCAAATGCTTCATAACGCCCAAATAATATTCAGCATTGACCGATTGACCTTCCGGAAGGAATTCTGAGTGCACCACACCTTGGCTATCGAAGAAAATAGTCAGCATAACCTTGATTTTCGATCGACGCGGTTTTTTGGGTTTCGGCTCATTTTGGAAGCGCCATTCCGATGATTGCTGGGCTGTTTCGACGTCGTACTCGTAGACCCAAGTATCGGCACCAGTTATGATGCGCTGAATGTCCGTATCACTCATTGTGAGCATTAGCGACAGTTTTGCGTTGCTCTTTTTGAAGAAAATTTAACAATTTTGGAACAAGACGCGCGGACACACGTCTCATGCCCAAAACATCGTGTAAAATGCTATAAGCGGATCCATTTGATATGTTGAGCTCATCAGCTATTTCTCTCTCGGTCACCCGGCGATTTTGCAACACAATTTTCGTCACTTTTTCGATTTTTTCTTCGTTTATTGATGTTGCTGGACGACGATCACGAGGCAGATTTTCAACTGATGTACGACCCTCTTTGAACGACTTATACCAATCAAACACACATGCACGCGATAGAGCAGATTCCCGATAGGCTTTCTGCGACATTGTCAATGCATCCGAAGCGCTTATTCCGTTGGAATAACAAAATTTCAAACTAATTCTTTGCTCAACGTTTGATTCCATAGTAAAATTCGAAAAAACACACTGGAGGTTGACTTGTTTATAGTACCGTTAAAAAAAGCTTCGTGACAGATCGTGCTCAAATTTGACATGTAAACGTATAACAGTCCTACCAATCTGAGAAAAAAAAATTTTTGACGATATGTTATCCACGGACCGTTTTATTCATAAAGTCTCGGTCATATTTGAGCAAAAGGTAAGTGAGGCTGTGATGCTGATAAAAATAAACAAATGCAATGAAGCGGAGTTGTTGACAGATGCCTAGTCTAACAATGAGGTGTTTTTGATTTGACATTGTTCACTTATATTTACTGGTGGCGCTATCTATTCAGGAACGGCGGGTTTCTATTTGCACCCCTGATAATTTTAACAGCATAACTGATAATGCCCGGTTGGGGAGTATTCTTTTAAAAACTTATCGCTGAAAATAAATGAGCGATTCCGTTTGTTGACATTCATCAGCCACCAGAAGAAGCATATTTCAAATGTCTTCGATGAACAGGCTCCTCACACATGATCCGGAATGCAAACCGTAAAAGAAACAACTAGTGGACAGATTGACTAAGCGTCAAAAAAACACACAAAAGTTGAAAATGTGGCAAAAAATGCGCCACCCAAATATGGCAATTTTTGAAATCATATGTTGAAAAAACCGCAGGATATGTGAAAACAAATTTGATAATTTGAGACGGAAGAAGCTCAAATTGCCATAAAAACCCTGTTATGAAAAATATAACATAATATACAAATCTAATATTGACATAAATATAACAATGAAGGAAGAGCAAAATAACTACACTAGTTATTTTTACTAGTTACAAAAAGTTACAAAAACAGGTTAAGATGATAAAAAAAATGAAAATCAGTCGTTTGTTCAATTGTCGTTTAACATCCAGTGATCATCAAAGCTTCTCGGTTCATAAGTCCATCGCATTTTAAGTCAGGTTCCTCAGATAACGTTGCAGAACGGTAGCAGGGACGTGAAAATCGAAATGATTTGAAACATCGTTGAAGCGAGACGCCATGAAGCGTCGTATTGGCCGTATCTACACAGCTCGAAAAAGTAGCGTGAATTTCTGTTCAATATCATGCACATAAATGGAGCGTCACAAAACTTACAAGTTAACATTATATATCGTGTAAAGTTCTGGGACATTTCATTCATTGCGGATAATGTTGTATACAAAAGCTCATCTTTAATACAACTATTTCATGCAAGTTGTTGCTTCGTGTGGAACGAAATATTTTTTTACATGCTCTGATATTTACATCATAATGAAAATTCAGATTTTTTTTCTGTGTAGTATTTCGGGTGTTGCCAAATGCAAAAAGTTACGCCGACGAAGGGAGCGTTCTGGTATGTATATATTAATATCCGCAAGAATAGCAGGTACATCGACATCTCCGGCTAGGACCTTGGCTACAAAAACCGCTTGCATGTCAGTCCTCCTTTTCTCCAGGGTTTCAATTCCCAAAAGCGTACAGCGATGTACGTATGGTGGCAGGTTAAGACGATCACGCCATGGTAGATGACGAAGAGCTAGGCGCACAAACTTTCTTTGGATCGATTCAATACGGTCAACCCACATAATGTTGAACGGACACCAAACTAATACAGTAGATTCCAGAATCGAGCGCACGACAGCACAGTACAATGATTTCAAACACAGAGGATCAGGAAACCATCGGTAAGCTTCAATATGAAACCGAGCTGTCTGTTCGCTTTCGAAATCACGTCGTCAATATGAATTCAGAAGTTAAGCTGGGAGTCCAAAATCACACCAAGGTCTCTAACCTTTTCCAGTCGTTCTAAAATATGCCCATTAAGGCGGTAGCGAAAAATGATCGGTTGACGTTTTTTAGTAAACGAAATAGTGTTGCACTTCGTTACACATAGCTCCAAGAGGTTCCGTTTACTCCAATCCGCAAATAAATCCAACAGTTTCTTCAGGTAGGCACAGTCCTCGATACACGTGATCTCCTTGAAGATCTCCAACCCAAGCAACACACAAGTTTTATAACTGTTGAAAATACTCTTATATGATTAGATTTGGCTATAAAGAAGCTTATTCAACATAAAATCATGAAGATGTGTTATTCGGGAAATCATCGGCGTAGAAAACACGAGTTCCAGATGGTAAAAGGAATGCCACATCATTAATATACAGCGAAAACAGCAGGGAAGCCAGGTTACTCACTTGTGGAACACTAGATGATGTAGTAAATACAGTTGAAAGCAATGAGCCTATCCTAACTCTCATAGACCGCCCAGACAAGTATGACTTGAACCAGCCTACAAAGCCTGTGGATACTCCGAGTTTTCGAGTTTTCGAGGCAGCAGATCGTGGTTCACTCGGTCGAATGCAGCTTTGAAATCAGTGTATTTTATATCTAATTACATGCCAGCGTCCATCGATCGAATGCACAAAGAGGTGAATTGCAAGAGATTTGTCGTCACGGATCTCTTCGGATAGAATCCATGCTGAGCAGTAGATATATAGTTCTTGGAGGCAACGAATAGTGCTTCATTGACAATGATTTCAAAGAGTTTTGAGCAAGCACTCAACGATGTTATTCCACGGTAATTAGCAATGTTACAATTGTCACCCTATTTGTGAACGGGGGTCGTGTCCGAAGTCTTCCACGGGGTTGGGAATATCATTTGTTGCAATGAAATGTTGAATAATTTGACTAATGGCAGCACTAAAACGCTTGAGCATTTCTTCAAGATGCATGCAGGGATACCATCCGAACCGTATGTCACAGAGTTTTTAAGTTTACGTATTGCATTTTTAACGTGCTCCTCATTGATTTGAAAAATTCCAAATTCAAACCGGATGGTGTTTCACAGAGAGCTTCATATGGATTCGAGGAAGAAATCGGCTTATTCGAGAAAGCACTCTTAAAGTGATCAGCAAATAACTCACACTTGATGGCATTGGTGCTAGAAGAACGATCATCGAAATACGTAGTCGAAGGTAATCCATTATTTTTGCGTTTCGACCGAACAAATGACCGAAAACGCTTTGGTTGCAAACGCAAATTTGTCTGTGTACGATCAATGTAGCGGGCATACATGAAGCGATTATATCTCATGTAGTTATTACTAGCCAGAACGAAGCGATGTTTCAAGTGATGGGAACGATTACTCTTATATTTCTGAAGAGCTGCACGGCGTCATCGTTTTAATCTGCAAAGATGGTTGTTTGTCTATGGAGGTTCCAATACTGGACGTTGAAGTAGCACATGCGCGTCGATAACACGACGAATCTCAGAGTTGAAAGACTCAACGATTTCATCTATATTTTGAGCGCCATCCAAAAATTGCCAATCAATTATAGAGAGCGCTTCTTCCAATAGGTTATAATTGACACGACGAAAATCAAGCCGCGCATTGTTATGTGATTGTTCAAATCTCACGGGTAGAGGCAATACAACAGCAACGTCAATGGGAGGATGTACTATGTCTGGATATACAAATACATCAAGCGCTTCAGAAATGCTGCAACTGGATAAAGCAGTATCGTTCACCAATATCAAGTCAAGAATATGAAAATTGGAATTCTTAATTGAGTTAATTTGTGTCAGACCATTAAAACAAAAAACATCATACAACACACCATTCGAAGTCGAAAATCGTGATGAGCTGGCATCAATATTAAGCCCGCCATCCACTGCATCAGTCCAACACATGTTGGGATGATTATAGTTTCCAAACTGAAGCACCATATCATACGGTTTCAAGCAAGCCAAAACAGAACTTATAGATTCACTATGCAGCGTTATTAGAGTAAAGTCATCTCTACGGTCAGGAGGAAGGTATACTACTCCAATACTCATGAAACACGTTTACAATTTAATTTTTATCCATAACTGTTCTAAAGCCCCGCTAGTTGGGGCTCGGTCGACACAACAGCATAATCTAGAGGATACTGCTATCAAAACACCTCCACCACGACGCTTCCTACTATTCAGGGAATTACGATCTGTCCGAAAAACTGTGAATGAATTTCCAAACAGTTGAGTCGGTAGAATTCAATCGTCGAGCCTCGTCTCTGTTAGTACTATCACATCATATTCCACATCATGCACTGCGAGATATTAATCGTTCGAAGTCCACGAACATTTTGATAGTAGATGCCTCTGCATTGAGTCGGGTGAACACTCGAACCGCCTAAAACAGGCTCGGAGATGTGAAAGCCATTTGTAGGAGCGGGAGATTCTGAGGTGATGCTGCAACACGAAAGCTGATCAGGCACAGCAATGTTGCATGAAGATATGTACTTGCCTGTAAATAAGGGTTGGGAGACCCCATCACCGGACTCGACCACAGGACCAGACCGACTCTGACGGCAGGAAGCAGGACTAAGTTGCTGGCAGGAAACAGCTGGCGCGACTGGGTCGAGTGGCTGGAAGTTTCCAACAGGTTTCCAACAGGCAGCAAGTTCTGGTAAATATGAAATAATTCCAGGCTCCGAAACTAACATCTGGTTCCATTAGTGAAGCATTCCGAGAAAAAACAGTACATTCTCGCAGCGATTACTTAATGGTGCGATAGGGTTTGCAGTGGCGATGGAACACGAAATCTGATCAGGCAGAGACATGTTGTTTGAAAATTCGTACTTGCCTGGGAAAAGTGGCTGGAGAACCTCTTCAGCAGAGGCGACATCTGGACCGTGACGGCTCCGATGACCGATGACAACATGAGGCAGGACTGAGTCGAATTGAGAAGAGGTCTCCAATATGCTTTCTAATGCTTTTCTATTGATCCACAAAGCGTGTTATGAAATGAACGAAGCCATGCAGATTGGTTAAAAACGTATTCATGACAATACACTGCATTACCTAACGCACACATTGAATTGTTTGAAGCTAAATGATGTGTTGCATTTTTGCCCACAGCCAATCTTGAATTTTGTCTCCAAGTGACGATTCATAGTGAAAAATTAAACAAAATCATGAGAAATCGCAATAAAATCTTGCTATTTTATTTTGGGTTTGGCAAGGTTCACAAGAAGCAGAAGTGTTATGATTCGGCACGGTGACTATGATATTTTATTTTCGGAAGAAAAACTCTTCCTCATTCAGGACAGCCATAATAAATCAATGATCGTGCCGTACAGCAAAAGTCTTGCCAATATACCAAGAGATGAACTAGATGTAGAGCTGTATCGAAAATCATGGTATGGGGAACCTTTTCATGGAAAGGAAAACTCCTCTCCATTTCTTACAACCTATCGTAAACATCAACACTTAATATTATATCGAGCAGGTTTTGAATAACTACCTGTTTACTCAATAGGGTTACCATGCCATCCAACAGAAACAGAATTTTATATGGATTTGAATATTTCACACTTCTTGTCAAGACAGGCTAACACTTCTTGACAAGACAGAAAAAATACTTTCGTTGCATTAAAACATCTTTCATTGTTGGATAAAATTTTGCCAGTTTTTGAAGATTGACAGTTACCTAAATTACCTAAAGAATACACATTTCAAATGAAAAAAAAATGATATGATAAGATTGATTTGTTTTTCTGCAATTTTTTATAGTTTTAGTGACACCTATTGTGAGACACCCTGTACACTTCGTACGTTTCTCTAGCGAGCGTTTTTTTTCTGTTTTTAACTCAGTTTTATAACTGCACTTCCACAGTTATAAGAAATGAGATCTTCAGCGACAAGGTTATAGGGTAACTGCCCCCATATTAATCTCATTGTTCCTATATTCATCCTACGATGAAACAAACAATTGGGCAGTTGAAGGATCGGTTTTGTTTTCAAATAATGTTTGCTTACGTTAAATAACTACAAAAAACATTACTAACTAATCCTGTCACGTGTATATCGTTTTATTTCAAGTAGGATGAATTGCAAAGTGATGAGATTAATAAATGTACATCTTCCCTATATGGCCAGAAGTCACGCTTGAAAATCTTGATGAAAAAGTTATGCAAAAATAAATATCTGATTTATTTTTTAAATTTTATTTTTGAGTCCAGATAATTCGGTTTTTGCAGAAAAAATCTAGCGCTCCGTTAAACTTTCAAATCTTTAGTCTGAAGGATTTCTGTTGAAGTTCACGCATTTTAATATTGATTTCATTTTGTGAGACTAAAGTGAAATTGAGGATGTTCCGGAGTAATGCTAGAATGCTAGAACTGTATAAATTTAAATAGTATTGAATATTTTTCCATAAACTTTGTTACAGTCAATGGTATATATCTGCAACTTTGTAGAACTGCAAATTTAAAATATATTACCATTACTTGCATACACGTTACCCTCACAAAATAGAGAGACATCAATATTTTTTCTAATCATTCTGATACGATCAAAAGCCCTTAGAACACATGTGCAGGCAACTTGATATATTAAAAACTTAATGATCCACATCAAACTGAAGAAATTAGAACAAACCGCATCGCCTCTCGCAGTTGGCCAAGTGGACCAAGCCATTGCTTTTCGAATCTTTTTGATCAGCCAAGCACCACTTTCAAAGGGCTCCATCAACCCAAACCAGACTCGGTGCATCAATCACGCTAATTAGAACAGAACGTCGTGACCTGGAAAGTTTTGAAACAAAATTATGGCACCCTTCATGCGCGGACGTCTGCGTTTGCCACCGCGTTCGTCGCGAAGAAATGCAAACCACCAAGAAAAAGGGGGGAAAATGTGTTTCACTATCAGTCGGTCAGTTGGATTTGACCGCTGATTGCCGCATGGCAGTGTCTCGTGTGTATTTTATCGACAGGTTGAACTTTGCACACATGGTTTCGCTTTGTGGTTTGAAAATCAACCATGAGGAACAGACCAAAAACAAACAAACAAACATCGAAAGTGAGTTAAGGTTAGCCAATATGGAAAAGGTCGCATTTTCGCCACCATGTCGTGTGAAGCAGTTGACTGATTTTTAGATGAGATCATTTTGGGAGCCATTTGCTTTAATTAAGCCGTAAAAAGTGGCTTATTTATGTGTCCGATGCTCGCGTTACGTGGGTGGATGACGGTTATAAATGCTAAAAGTATTTATCTAAAAATCTGATGGATATCATACCTGCTTTAGCTGCCACTGCAATGTTTCCACTTGCGTTTGCAGGATCACAGATTCCACATTGGAATACATGCCGGCACCACCATTCCCTGCGCCGTTTCCCGTAGCTCCTCCCCCGGCAAGCCCCAGTCCTAGGGTGGTGAGACTGCTGCTACCACTTCCGGGGCCACCATTGTTACTGCTGCTGCCACCGTTCATCACACCGTTGATAGCGTATCCGCTATTGGCGGCCAGATTCACCAGACGGCGATTCTCCTCGATGAGATTTTGGCATTCCTGGAATGAGACCAAACGGAGAAAAAAAAGAAAAGGTCGATTAACGATCCGAGTCAAGCCGTAGTAAGATGCGACACAGCTGTCGCGAGAGAACAACATCAAACCGATATTCTTATGAGACTTTCCTTGCTTTGAAAGTACAATGGCACATTTTCATTTGTACGCCATCACCGCCGAGAGTAATGAGTCGTTTCAAGACGGGAGAATGTGACGTTTTCACGAGAATTCAAAGGATGGAGCACGCTGGCATCGCATACAAAGAAAACAATGGCGTGGCAAATCAATTTGGTTTTAATTAAGCCTTTCTTTCACGTGTTTCGAACAGGACACCAACGATGGTATGGTTGTTTAACTGTTGGTTGGGTGACTTTAGGATTGACTGAATGGTAGTATTGAAATTTATTAGGAAATGGGAATGAAAACGGTCTGTATAATGATTATTCACTATGCGACTCTATAATTCAACTTTGTTTTGATGATGTCAGACTCATCGTGTTTTTTTTAAATTGTCACTACATTGTTTAACGTTGATTTGGATCAAAGTAGCCAGCTTGCTGTAACTGACGTGTTTTTTTTTAAATGAAAATTGCGAGAATTTTCGTATCTAGTGAGCACCAACAATTTAATTAAAACGAGAATTTCCTCACGTCGATCAATAATAAACACCTGAGGTGAAAGTTGTTAGAACCGTCATTATGGTTATGTTCCTTGGCGCTTCAAATATCGTTGACCCAAACCTTTGGAATTACAAAGCTTTCATTTACGATGAAAAATTATATGTAAGCTGCGGTGAAGCAAATGTGTTGATTCAATATCGTATATGAAATCGTTGTAATTGATGGGTTTCGTGTCATCAAAAATTGGAAATAGCAAGGCAACCATCATGATGGCTGTAAAAATCATTGGGCACAAGGTCCGAAACCCATGCAGCTGTAAATGTCAACAGCACTGTCCGAGGTGACAATTTGATAGAAGTGTAGAAAGAGAAACCGGATGAAAAATAGACCGTGAAAGAGTACATGATTGGAAACGGTCTGCATTAATTGATGCAGCGTTTGGAATTCATTGCCCTATAATTCGTCAATTTTATCCTAAATGTGTTCGTCTCAATGTTTGAGTGATTCATTTCAAATTTCAAATGACTATGTTCAAGGATAGTGGTTAAAACCCTGGTTCGTTTTTTGTCGTATTCTCATAAGTAGTAGGAAAAATCACGGAGAACCTGAAATATACAAACTTGAAGTATGTGAGGGTTATTCCGAGAGTCGAAGTGACTTTTGTCACTTGGTGAAGTGAGAAAGGTCAACCGCAGTGACGTAACGATTCTGGGCAAATAAAATGGAGAGTCACCCCTTCTTTTCAGAAAAGGGGTATAAAGTATCAACAATAGTACGATGGGCCGATTTTGTCATCGCGTCTTAGAGTATTGTTTTTCAAAACATCCTCTTTTTCTTTAAATCAAATCTTTCTATTGAATATTTAAGAACGATAATTGAAATATATTTTGGGGCAATTCAACAGAAAAATTGAATAGTTTCAATAAAACATATTGAAGAGGAGAAGGCGGTGACAAAATCAAGTCATCTATTCAAACAACAGGTGTGATTTCGATCAGTTGAAAATAGCATTTGGAGAGGTTGATTGGAGCTTTCTCGCGAGGACCGCAACGATCGACGAAACATCTGCAGCATTTTACGACAAGCTCTTCGAAATTTGTAGCATTTTTGTACTGCGCACACGACGTGCGGTTAACTCGATCTTCAACAAACCGTGGTGGACCTCTGAGTTGCGACACCTTCGCAACTTACTCAGGAAGGCACGTAATCACTATTTCCTCTCGAAATCTGAAGCCGACAAAACCATTCTAAGAGAAGTTGAGGCAACATTCAAATCTGTTTTGCAATCCACTCATGACTACTACGTATCCAGGATACAAGCAAGCATCAAACAGGAACCAACACGTTTCTGGGGTTTCGTTAGAAAACTGAGATCCTCTGCTAGCATCCCCTGCAACATTACATATGAGAAGGCTCATGCTAGCTCTAACGCAGAAGCCGCTAACCTCTTCGCTGAATTCTTCGAGAATGTATTCAGTAAGTCGTGTCCTGTACCACGTCTCGATTGCTTTGCGCATATTTCTTCGCACAACATTAACTTTCCCATCATCCAATTCTCTTCTGACGAAGTGCTGAATGTCATACAAGCTCTCGACTCCAAGAAAGGATCCGGAACAGACGGCATACCACCACTATTCCTGAAGAAGTGTGCTGTGGGACTCGCAGCCCCTGTCACGATTTTATTCAACCGATCGCTTAGCGAAAAAACTTTTCCTTCCGTTTGGAAGACTGCTTCTATCGTTCCCATCCATAAATCAGGAAACAAAGCAAAGTTTTCGAAAAGCTGATGCACAATGTCCTCTACACTGTAGCCGCACCATTAATTTCCGATAATCAACACGGCTTCATGAAACAACGCTCAACAACAACAAACTTGATGTGCTACGTTACCTCTCTGTGACGAGAGATTGAATTGGGAAGACAAGTGGACGCGGTGTATGTCGATTTTTCTAAAGCATTCGACACAGTTCCTCACATTTTGATCATTGACAAATTCAAACGCATCGGCTATCCTGACTGGCTAACGAAGTGGCTCTTTTCATATCTCTCCGGCCGCACAGCGCACGTAGTGGTCAATTCATCAAGATCTCGTCAGCTCAACATCACGTCAGGAGTACCCCAAGGCAGCGTATTAGGCCCGCTGTTATTTAACATCTTCGTTAACGATTTGTGCTTGTGCCTCTCGTCGTTCAAACTATCGTTCGCCGATGATCTCAAATTTTTTCGTGTGATATGTTCTCCACGCGACTGTGTCGCTTTACAAGAGGATATTAACACATTGTTAATCTGGTGTAGCGACAATGCAATGGCATGCGTGTTAATAAAGATAAATGCAAAGTTATATCCTTCACTCGCTCCAACAATCCCGCTCATCACCAGTACAGCATGGGGTCTGCGCATCTGGATCGTGTGGCTTCAATCTGCGACCTGGGAGTTACCATCGATGCCAAGCTACAGTTCAATCAGCATGTGGGAATCACGACTGCTAAAGCCTTCTCAGTGTTAGGGCTAATCCGACGGCACGCCTCTGAGTTCACTGACATCTATGCTTTAAAATCACTCTATTGCAGTTTGGTGCGGAGCATCCTTGAGTATGCGGCCCCCTTTTGGTCTCCTTATTATGTGGCACCCATCGTTTCCATTGAACGCAGACAGGGGAAGTTCGTTCGTTTCGCACTTCGTTCACTTCCTTGGAATGACCCGAACAATTTCCCTCCTTACTCGGACCGTTGCAAACTGATAAATTTGGATCTACTGACTGACAGGCGTGTTAAAATGCAGCGTCTGCTGGTCTTTGACATCCTAATCGGCGTTATTGACTGCCCTGCGCTGCTTGAGCAGATTTCACTGAACGTTCCTCCTCGTCGACTTCGAAATTATCAATGCTTGCTGTTCCTTATCACCGCACTAACTATGGATATAATAATCCGTTTGATTCGTGTCTTCGAACTTTCAATGCTGTATGTGACGAATTCGACTTTGATATATCCAAAAATGTTTTTAAAAATCGAATAAGTACAATTGTTTAGACTTTAAGTTATTGTAAACTAGTATTAAGTAGTTCAGTCTGTACGATTATTTTTATCGAAGACGGTGATAATAATAAATAAATAAATTCCTTATGTAAATTCTTTTTACTTTTCTTCATACAAATAAGGATGTTTAGATAACTTTGCATTGCATAGCATAGCATAGTATAGGTCGCACAATAGCGTAGGTGGTACAAGCTATGAACTGTTGTTAAGATGGAGACGCACCTTTATCGGTTGCTGCTAGATTTGTGAACAATCCCTACCTCTTAAAGGGCGAACACGAAATTATTGCGACACATTCAACAGGGCATAACTTTTTTACCATTTGGTAAAAATCAACCAAGTTTTGCACACTTTCTCATTGATGTGTATTGTTTACATGCTGTCAAACTCGAAGTCGTGTTTTTCGATTCAACGAAAATGGAGGTGAACCAACGCGAGTCGAGAGAACAAATTCTTTCCAAACACCTGGAATTTCCTGACCTGTCGCACCGGCAGTTGGGAAAAATGTTGAACATTCACCATTCAACCGTCTCTAGAGTGTTGAAGCGGTTCCAGGAGCAGTTGACGTTGGACCACGGCAAAGGAGCTGGAAGAAAACCGGGACCGGAGAACAAAAAGACGGGGGGAAAGGTGAAGCGGATGATTAAAGCAAATCCCAACGTCTCAAGCCGTGATTTGGCTTAAAAGATCGGCATGTCGCAGAGCTACGTCCAGAATGCAAAGAAGAGAGCTGGACTACATACATACAAGGTACAGAACTTCCCAAACCAAGATGAGCGGCAACAATCGACGGCTAAAATTCGGGCACGGAAGCTCTACGAGAAGATGCTGACAAAATATGGCTGCTGTGTGATGGACGACGAAACGTATATAAAAGCCGATTTTAAGCAAATTCCGGGGTTGGAGTTTTTCACCGGCAAGAGCAAGTTCTATGTGGACGACATATTTAAGAAGAAGAAAATGTCGAAGTTCGTCTCCAAATATCTCATTTGGCAAGCCATCTGCTCTTGCGGACTGAGGAGTGAGCCTTTCGTGACAAAGGGCACAGTAAATGGCGAGATCTACAAATCTGAGTGCCTCGAGAAGCGCCTTTTGCCGTTCTTGCAGCAGCACGACGAAGCTCCGCTATTTTGGCCAGATTTGGCATCATGCCACTATTCTAAAAGTGTCCTGGAGTGGTATGAGGCCAATTCTGTCCATTTTGTTCCAAAGGACATGAATCCGCCAAACTGTCCGGAGCTGCGCCCGGTGGAGCAGTACTGGGCAATGATGAAGCGGGAACTTCGGAAGAGCAAGAAGACAGTCAAAGACGAGAAGGACATGTTAAGAAAATGAAAAAAAAAACTGAGAAACTGGTACCGGATGACACTGTAAAGACTTTGATGGAGGGCATCAAGCGAAAATGCGTTCAATTTTACACTCAAGGCTCCATCGATTAACTTTTTTTTTGATTTTTGAAGTAAATATATGTATAAAACTACCCTAAAATTTTGGTTTGATTCTAAACATTATAAGAAAATTGGCATGACATTTTCGGTGTCGCAATAATTTCGTGTTCGCCCTTTAGTGTCCCCTTCCAACAGACCAGAGCTGTCCTGGCCACGTCCTTGCAACTGGTGGGGATATGGAAGGAATGTGAGTCCGACACTTACTTAAGAGGGATGCGGAGAACTCCACGACCCCGCATAAGTGTCACGGGAAAGGTGGAATTGTGTTAGTAGGGTGGGTAAGCTGTAGGAGACGCCCAGCAAGCGATGTTTGCAATTTTGATATTTAAATATTTTATAAATTAAGTTGGTGATTAGTTTGTCCGTTGTCGATTGCCGCGGCCCGCTATCAAAATATTGTGTACAAAAGTTTCTCCTGTTGCTCTCCGTTACTCCTGGAAGTTAATGGGTATGCAATAATACATAGAGTATAATTAAATGAGAATGGAGAATTGACGCTTCATTACAAGTGTTGAGAAAAAGACCACGGCCTTCAGGCTCCCTTTCTTGTTGGATTTCCTGAGAACATCAAGCATAACAACAATATTGACTCAGCAGTTAAACTGTTATAAAAATTAAAGCTAAATAATACATATTATTAAGTGAAAAGCTAAATAATAAATATTTACATATATATTGATGGAAGAATACACAGGATAATAAGGATGTTTAGATAACTTAAGGAAAAATTGATTGAAGTGGCAACTCCAAATACTGAAATAAAAATTAAGAAAGAAATACCTTCATATATATAAAAATTCAACTCAAATAGTAATAAAAAATCATATATGAAAACATTATTAAGTAATAACTTGCTTTTGAACATGTAAAATATTTTAAACTATAAATCTATACATAGAAAAATGATTTTTGTCTGTCTGTCTGAACCTTATAGACTCGGAGACTACTGAACCGATCGGCGTGAAATTTAGTATGGAGGAGTATTTGGGACCGGGGAAGGTTCTTGAGATAGTAAGAGACCCCTCCCTTCTCTGGAAGGGCGGGGCTCCCATACAAATGATACACAAACTTCTGCCTAACTTGAGAGCTAATCAAGCAAAGGAAACCAAGTTTAGCATGTGAGAGTTTTTAGAAGAAAAAAAAAAGTTTCTATGGTGGTTTGAGACCCCTTCCCTCTCTGGAAGGGGGGGGGGGCTCCCATACAAATGATACACAAATTTCTGCATAACTCGATAACTAAGAAAGCAAATGGAACCAAATTTGTCATGTGGGGATTTTGGGGCAAGAAATGTTTCTACGGTGGTTCAAGACCGCTCCTTTCTCTGGTAGGGGAGGCTCTCATACAAATGAAACACAAATTTAAACCAAACATGAGAATTATTTCCACTGTTAGGAAAATTTTTATGCAGGGGTTTTTGGGGCTGAAAAGGTTCTTATGATGGTTCGAGACTCCTTCCCTGTCTGAAAGGGGGGGGGGGGAGGTGGCTCTCTCATACAAATGAAACACAAATTTCTGCATAACTCGAGAACTAATCAAGCAAATGGAACCAAATTTGGCATGTGGGGGTTTTTGAAGGTCAGATTTTCTATGGAAGTTTGAGACCCCTCCCTTATCTGGAAGGGATGACTCTCATACAAATGAAACATAAATTTCTACATAACTCAAGAACTAATCAGGCAAATGGAACCAGATTTGGCATGACGGGGGTTCTTGGAGGCAGGATTATTTTTTACGGTAGTTCGAAACCCCTCTTCCCTCTGGAAGGGGGCAGGGATCTCATACAAATGAAACACAAACTCCAACCAAACATGAGAATTATCCCTACTGTAATGAAAATTTGTACGCAGGAGTTTTAGGGGCCGGAGAAGGTTCTTATGATGGTTCGAGACTCCTTCCTTATTGTTTTAGCACAGTTTGAAAGAAACATACGCAGCTGAGAATTTATGTTTAATATCATGCACATAACAGGAGTGGCACCAAATATACGAATTTACAGTATAAATCGTGTAAAGTTCTGAGAAATTTAATACATTATCAATAATGATGTACGCAAATCTCTTCTTTGTTAGAACTATTCCATGAAAGTTGCTGCTTCATATGGATTGAAATACAAATTTACATGCTCTGATATGTACTTCACAATGAAAATTCAGACTTTTTCTGGGTATATCTTTTTGCGTTATTCAATGCTAGATTTACTATAAATTCATAGAATGTGTAATATAATTTAAATCCAGATACCGATTAAATCAGATCTGTTGTATGAAAACAAATTTCGTTGCTTACGCTTTGGCTTGCAATTGCACGTGGGGGAATTCTACGCGTCTGTTAAAATTCATCATATTTTTCTATGTACAACTATCAGCACTCAAAAAAGGTTCTTTTGAACATTCAACCCTCCAACAGATCCCTTAGCGGGTAAAGATGTAACAAAGTGACAGCACTGAAACTAAATCCCCTCATGTGAAGATCTTACTCCCGTCGTCCTTTTAGTTCCTTTTCTCCCACAGAATTCCAAATTGTGTAAAATGTCATTTGTTCGTCTTTCATGCCTGCAAAAACTGCCTCTCGTTTACGAACCGCAAAGGAATGCGTACCACCATTATATGGTCCAATGGCTGCGTCAGTGGCATCTCCTTGCAGATTTATTCCATACCGTCGCCCCGAAAGACGATGTTTCTATTCATGAGAACGTTCTGCTGGGCTCTCCGCAACCGGAGCAACAATAAAGAAATATACCGCCTCTGAATTAGACAAATGAACACGCGTTAGCTGTCATCGGGAGGATAGCGGAACGATGGATGCCATCAGAGCATCTCCCCATCGCGCGCAGCAGGCGAGTAGACGGAACGTTCTAGACGCGGTACAAACTGACTGTCATTCGATTCTGGTGAGTACGGGTGGGTTGGGGAGATAGGAAACAGCAGGAAATGTGCAACAAATTTGCATTTAATGAGCAAAATGGTTGTTGTAACATAGAACGTGCGAAAATTGTCGGATGAAAGAGGTTTTAATTAACGAGACATTGTCAGAAACGGGGAGGACGGCCGGGAGTCTGCAGACATGGGCAGCTTGTTGGGGTTTGCCAGTAGGTTTCTTCAAAAGTGCCCTGGACTTTGACGATTGACTAATGCGTTCTAATCAAGCCGTGGCGTGTCATGCCGGGTTGGCTGGTTGAGCTAGCTCTTTCTTCGGGAAGGTGAGTTTTCGCTAATTAGGAATTCCATCATATGAATATGACGGCGGTGGAATGTCTTCCGCGATCTGGCCGTATTTTTAGTTGGTTTGACGAATATAAGCTGGGAGCGTTGCGGTGGTAGAATATAGGGCAACCATTTTAACGAACGCAGCCGGCGGAATTGCGAAAATTGGAAACCGTGATGGTCCAACAACGGTTTGTTTTGAAATGTATTTTAGGGGACAGTTCAATTATTGAGCGTAGACAAACGAATGCCTGATTAACCGACTATCATTGCTTGTTTGTTTTCATCCATCTCGGTGGGTGTGCGTGTGTTTATTTGGCATCATTATCGAATTTATGGCCGATTTTGTTTGGATATTGGCACGCAAGTGCGAATTAATGAAGAAAGGTTGAGAGGATAAAACATCAAAGTGGCACTCATTGCATGCTAATCAGTTGTCCCGATTGGATACAAACAGTTTCATTTGGTTATAAATGATCATATATCGTTCTTGCTGCCACCGCTGGTGGATGGAAGTTTGTCGTTTTGTTCGAAAGGGTGTTGGGGATTGATGAGAAAGTTTGCTTATGTTTCGATTATAATAGCCCAACGCAGATTGGTATATGGATGATTATTTACTACCAAAAATTTCCATATAAACTACGTGTAACTAAGAACATACCTTGCTTTGTGAGAGGTGTGTTGACTTGAAGTCCAGAAGATTGTTGTTATTTTTAGACACTGGCATTTTTCAGACTTTCATTTACACTATCGGTCAAAATATAGAAATCAAAATTTGGAGCTTTTAACACTTCGTTTCTCTCCTGTGTGTATTTCTCGACAAATAAAAGAGAACTGATCACTGTAATGAACTGATTAACTGAATAACGCTTATATTTTTCCGTTAGAAAATCTACCCGATTTGTGGCCTGTTGTAGAGGTAGTTTTTTTTCCATTTCATCGCGTGACTTAAAAATGTACAAGAAACAGATGACATCGGCATTATTCAAACTGCCTTTCAAGTGCTAATTACATAACTGATTTTGATGCCTGCGGTCACATTATGTACATCGTTATTAGGAAGTATACGAGGTGTGATCTCGAAGCAGCTTAAAAAAACACTTTGGTCTTTTCTTTGAATTTACCTAAGGATACGTTCAGCCTGAAACTGGATCATCTCAGGTAATTTTTTTGATTGTTTGCTGTATGAATATCAACCGGCGAAGGTAAATCCTAATAAAATGTTCCAAATTTCTGCGCATTCAAACAGTGCTTAAATTTTGAACACCTTGAAACAAATGATGCAAAACTAAATCCTTCCAGTATTAAAAGCATTCAACAGCGACATACAACAACTGCTCAAAGTTTCATGCATATCAAATAAGGTTGTGTTTAATCGTTTTGCCATTTTATTCTCATTCTTCCTGATAACACAGTCCAGAGCAAATCACTGACATAATGAATTCCACTCATACGCAATCTGTAGAAGTTTGATCTGGCATTTTTCCACAAATTTGTTTTGAAGATCTCAATTGTAAATTTATTATGAAATGTTTTTAAAGTAACCAACCATTAAACAATATTTTACAGTCCCTATATGAAATCAATCCTACCAGTCAAATTTAAAGTTCATTTGTTTATTGTTCTGCTCAGGCTATTGAGCCTACAGTACCCGACAAAAGAAGAAGCCCACCATATGGGTTTGCGCATTTTACCTTGTAGAACATAATAATCGCTGAAACACATGCGATGTTTTGGGTTAAAAACTTGTCCTAGATATAGTGTTTGTATCACCACTTTTGCTACAACATAGTTCTATAAAATACAATCATATTGGGAAATGTTTCGTAACATTGATAAAATTTAATGTGACAAACGAAAAAGCCCACCCTAGATAATTTCAGTTTTGTACAATATAAAATCAATACACCCCTCGGAGTATCTTATTTTGACATTTCAATGATCCTGTTATACTATTTAGTAACACTCTGAGTGCTCGACAGTGAAGGATCGCAGCAAGCCGTGCTTTGAAAATGACGTGTTTTGCTTTTGCTGCGTCGTTTTCGCGGAAATAAAATTAAAACATATTGCTTCATTCAACTAAAATAAATGGTGAAATTATAGTTTTTTTCGAGTGCTTTGCGTAGGACGTTGTGAATGAAATCCCTCTCCATAGTGTGTTATGGTCGTGTTTCTTGCGATGGATTGTTTTATTTTCAATTTTTTGTGTTTTTAGTGACCCGCTCTCGCTTCCGGACGAGCTTTCCAACATCAGATAAGGAACATTGGTGAGGTCGTTTTATATTACCAAAAATATACCTTAACTATATACACGCCAGGATCAAGAATGTCCATTTTTTATTCTGGAAGTGTGAAAACTATTCACATATCCATTTGATGTTCGAAGATTTTCATGCGGGGCTTATTGTATATGAAGATGACCTCAGAATGTACGTGTATGAACAGGCATTCTTGAAATGGGTCGTTGGATTTTCAATAGAGCTGTCACCTTCAATCTCCAGGGCTAAAAATGTTTGCACATAATGATCAGATATTAATTACTGAAGAAATTCAGACAAGTTTCTTCCATAAAAGCAATGCCAGTCAGTGGGAGATTGATTGTTAAGACACCCTCACACCCACACACACACTCTGAGTGCTCGACATTGAAGAACTCTGTATGTCGCAGATGAAATACGCCTCTCTGTCAAAGGATATGCTTTTTCTGGTGGAATTCAATGAAAACAAATTAAATTCCAATGGAAAAAAAAGTTATCAAGTGATGTTTATTTAAATTTTCCTAGATTTCCAATAACAATCATTCTACTAATACGCTCGTAAAAGTGTTGTTAAAAAAGAGAAGAATTCGAGAGTAGTATAGTGACTTCAGGCAATATACGTCGGTAAAGTCCTTAGCAATCCGAAACAGGAATCCCAACGCTTTAGATGCCTTTTCAACTATGTAAGACACATGTCGTTTTAACGTTAGATGAGTGTTCAAAACAACTACAAGATTTGGGGGCGACCCCGGCGTAGTGGTTAACATCTATACCTCTCACGCCAAAGTCACGAGTTCAAATCTCACCCCCCGACAAGTTACGAAAAACACCCAAAGAGTTGTTTAAGTGACTACGACAGGAGATGAACCAGCCCGAGGCTGAAAATCTCGATAATACAGAAACAAAAAAAAAAAAAACTACAAGCTTCTTCACATAATCGACACGTTAGTACCAAAAAGCTTGTAGTTGAACATGATGGCGAATTCTAGCGAATGAAATTATGGAGCTGTTGTTAGGAACAACAACCACGAATTTCAATGTACACCCGTTCAAACAAGTGTCAAGCTCCAGTTCTTGAGTACTTTTTCAAACAGAGGTATCTTATTTTGTAAACAAAGAGGGGAAGTAAAATTCTAACGTAAATTGCTCAATGCTCTTAGCAGCCTCACGGAGAGTAGCATCACTATCATTTTAAGGAAATTCTATTCCTTGTGTTGGTGGCCCTATTTGCATGAAAGTGCTAAGGGTTTCAAGAATTTAACGTTTGAATCTTACTTCCCCACGTTGTTTACAAAATCAGATACGTCTGTAAGAAAAATATACTCGAGCGTTGAAGCATAATTGCATCATTCCCCCAACTTGGATCGTTATGGAATGATAAATTTTGTCGAAAGCCGCGGTCTGGTCTATATAGATGGCGTCCGATAGCGGGACGGCTTTGAGTGGTAAGAAACAGCAGATTTGTGGTGATAGATCTTCCTGAGATGAAACCATGCTGATCGTGACCTAAGTACTATTTGCAGTACAGTAGCGGATCTATAATCACGAGTTCGAACAGCTTAGAAATCACACACAAAATCGAAATACCTCGGTAGTTATTAATATTCTTCCGAATACCTCTCTTATTAACCGAAAACATTATGACAGTATTCCAAACAGTTGGAAACACTTCACTTGTAATGAACAGTCCAAATACGTATCGCGTCATTTAACAAAAACGGATGAAATCCCGTCGAGGCCCGGGTTTGTCGATGCTTTTAACAGATCGGTTTTAGAATTATGGAACATTGGAATAACTGCATTGCTAAAACTGGACGTAAACTTGTAAGCAAAAAGTTGGTAGACATCTTGCGGCTCAGAAGCAACTACCTCGTTGAGAGTCATGGTAGCAGGAAGGCCATACTCCTTACGCTGGTCCTACTAGTCGACCTGTAAACAATATTCAATCTGTTAAAATGCTCACGCAGCGGAAACATGCGGTTTTTTGAATAAATCCCAAGTGCTTTTTAAGCGGTCTCGAGTTTGCGAAGCACAGGAGTCATCCAAAACTTACTGCTAGTTTTGATTTCTTAGTACGCCGAACAATTGCACCCGAAATTTTTTTTATCCTCAACCCAAACTCCTGTAACGAAAAATCACGCAAACCAATGCATCGAAGATCGACGCTAGTGATATTACTCTCACTTGCACTTTATGTAAAAATGTCCGAGGAATCGAATGATGATGGTCTCCTGTAGGGTTGACCTCAGAAAATGGTACATTTTACCCGATTTCTCCTCATAATTTGATATACTCATACACCATGAGGTTTTGGAGCGCCAGGAATATGAGTTTTTCAAGTATGAGGGGAGAATCGGGTATAATGGACAGTTTTCTCAGGTCAACCCTTCACGAAACCATCACCATTCGATTCTCCGGACATTTTTATATAAATACAGTGCAAGTGAGAGTAATATTACTGGCGCCAATCTTCAGAACCACATGATATATGAGTTAATGCATGTCTGAGGGGAAATTGGGTAAAATAGACCACTTTCTGGCATCTGATCAGAGTAAAATTTGTTCCATTCAGTTCTCCAGCTAGTTTTGCAAATTTACAGTGCACTTGAGTTCAATATAGTATCACCGAGTTGAATTTTTGGGTAATATTTCTTGTTTGCATCCAAAATGAGGGCAGAAACGGGCAAAATGGGACACTTACTGTGGTCAACCCAAAATGAGACTAACACCATTCGTTTCCCCGCATTTTTCCCATAAGATGAGCTGATTCATAGGACTCCTACCCTGCGTCGTCTAAATTAATAGGATTTTGGGTCCATTTTTGCCCACTGTGCAATGTTGGTGAGTTGGTTCTTCAAATTCAGCATTATAAACGTGCATAGCCCGCACGCCACACTGATGATTATAAGGATGCTTTTTAAGCGCAGTTACAACGTGAATACGAACACTGCCCAGGCCAAGACGTCAAGATCATCTTAGGAGACTTGAATGCTCAGGTTGGTCAAGAGGAGGAGTTTAAACCGACTGGAATGTTCAGCGCCCACCAGCAGACAAATTACAACGGCCTTAGACCGATTGAATTAACCGCCTCCAAGAATATGGCCACTCATAGCACCTGGAAATAGGTAGTACAGCATCCAGTAAAAGTACGGCTGGAGATCATCGCTACAGATAGAATCGCAAATCAACTACGTTCAGATTGATGGACGGTACTTCTCTGTCATAATCGACGTCAGCATCTATCGTGGCGTTAACATCGACTTGGACTAAGGCCTGTACTCGAAAAAAATGCACCATTTTTATCCGTGTGCAACTTTTTTGTCCGTGGGTAAAAATTGATGAAAATCTGAGTATAACTAGTTTGGAGTGAATTGTTTACATTTGCATAATTTAATAACAACCGGTTTAGCGGTTATTGAGATGCCATTGGAACAAGAAGAAAATTGCCGGAGAATTTTGCGTGCCGTCATGGACAATCCGACTGCGACCATGAGATGGATCGGAAGACAACTGGGAATCACCCATACAACTGTGTCTCGGGTGGTAAAATCGTTTAAGGAGTCCCAGACGACCGAGCGGCGGCTGGAAGTGGAAGAAAATTGAAGACAGCTGACCTTCTGAAGACCCGGAAGGTGTTGGATTATTTCAAGTACAAGTAGAACCTTTCGATTCGTGACGCGGCTCTGAAGGCAAAGTGTTCCACCTGGTTCGTTCAGCAAACCATGAAACGAGCTGGGCTTCGTGTATTCAAGGTCCGCAAGGCACCGAACCGGCGTGATCAACAAAACACGGCGGCCAAATTCCGCGCAAGGAAGCTGTATCGAGAGTGGTTAACGAAACCGATGTGTGTGGTTATTGTTGACGAAACCTACATCAAGGCGGACCCAAAGCAGATACCGGGGCTCGAGTTCTACGTTGCCAAATCACGGTTTGATGTTCCGGAAGACATAAGGAAGAAGAAAGTGGACAAATTCGCCAAAAAATACTTGCTCTGGCAGGCCATATGCCAATGCGGTAAACTGAGTAAACCGTACATCACAACGGGTACCATCAACAGCGAAATTTACCGCACCGAGTGCCTCCAGAAGCGTCTGGTGCCTTTTCTGCGGTCCCACGGAGGAGAGACATTATTTTGGCCGGTCCTGGCATCATGTCAATACGCGCGATCAACGTTGGATTGGTACAGAGACAATAACGTGGATTTGGTACCAAAACCCGCCAACCCCCCAAATTCACCAGAGATCCGTCCGGTGGAAATATTTTGGGCCATAATGATGGCCAAAGTTCGAAAATCGTCCAAGGTGTTTAAAAACGAGCTGGAGTTGAAGAAAGAATGGATGAAAGTGACCAAAAAGGTCGGCTCCACCATTGCACAAAATGGAATGGGGGGTCTTAAGGGAAAGGTGCGGGCTTTCAGCGATGGAAAGGAAATTGATTAAAGTAATTGTGCCCGAACATAATCCATATGTATTAGTTCATTCCCTGAAAGTTTCAAGAAAATACAATTTAAAATAAATTTTTGGCGAACACTTTTGTCTAGTGCATTTTTTTCCGAGTACAGGCCTTACTACAGGGTGTCCGAATATTATCCGTACAACAAAATGGTGTTAACACTATCTCTCTTTGATGGATTAAAAAATCAATATGTATTGTTTGTTATAGCAATATGTTTGCAAAGTAAATGTTTTATTTGTTCATTTCAAAATGGCCACCTCGTGCTGAGATGCACGCCTTTAAACGTTTCGGGAAGTTATCCACGATGGCCGCGAGTTCTTCGACAGATATTTGTTCCCAAACCTTTAAAAGAGACGATTTGAGATGTTCTAGTGATTTATGTGGTGTACTGCAGGCTCATGACTCCAAGATGGACCATACCAAATAGTCCATCGGATTCAAATCCGATGAGTTAGAAGGCCATTCATCTTTCGTTAAAAAAAAAACTTGGGAAGATGCGTTCACAAAGACTAATAATCTTTTTTGCTCCATGAACCGGCGCCCAGTCTTGTTGAAAAATCCATTCATTTTTGCCGAAATGCTGCGATGCCCAAGAAGCTACTGTGTCAGTAAGTAGCTTCTGATATACCGCTTGATTCACTTTCACCTCCTTGTCGATGAAGATCAAAGGGGTTTTGCCGGAATGAGTTATTCCAGCCCAAACCATGACAGAAGCGGGATGATGACTCCTTGAAATACTTCCACGATTTTTGGAAGCAGCAGGAAGCAACTGCCGATCATTACGGTGGTTGTGATGCTGCTCGATTGTGAAAACTTTTTCATCGCTGAACAGCATTGACCGATAGCGGCCCTCGGATAAGCGGTTCAGGAGAACCTTAGCTTTTCTCAACCGGTTTGCTTGCATGGTGTCATTCAAGTAGTGATTCTTGCACAATGTCTATGACTGAAGCTTCAAATCGTCGTGAACTATGGCTCCAACGGAAGATTTTGAAATTTTCAGCGCTTTCGCCAAAAAATGCTATGATAATGCTTCATCAATGCTATTTTGCATTCAAACTGCTAGTTACCGGCTACAAGCATTTAAATAGCATTTGAAATCCAACTTTACAACAGATAGCATTCAAGCTTCTAACTCATTTGAAATGCAGATTTAGGGTTGATTTGCTGCATATGCTAAAGCTTACTGTTTATCTAGGTAGGGTCATGCCTTGACAACCAAACAGTCAGGCTGCTCCAACTTGATATAAAAAAAACGTATTCCGGTAGTTATTTAGTATCTCATATGATATGCTAACTATTTTTCAGTCCATGAAAAAGACCATCCTGTCCGGACTTATTTAAATAAATTTCACTTTCAGCAGCTGTGTGTTGTAATAGCATCTACAATTTCTTCTATCGTGAAATATCAGTGGATTCCACTATTTGCTAACACAATTTTAACAACCGAAACATGTCCCAAAATTTGAACCGTTGAACAATAATTTTAAATCTTTGTTCCATAAGCGAATTCCTTCTCGTTGAATTCAACTCTAAAAATAAAACTAGACGGCCTGAAAATCCGCCGCTAATATCGAAGCAGACGGCAGCGGGAAACACCTGTACAAATTAATCCAACCAGAATTTGTTGCGGTGGTCAGAGCGCATTAGACAACATTAACGATGCAAACGATGATCGCTAGAAATTCCTGCATTCCCACTCATATGTCTGAGGGCAAAGTAGTGCGCAATCCAGTCTGCGGTAAACCGGGCCCGTGTTGCTCATTATTGTTTACCATTTGGCAATAACGAGAACAACGCTGTGGGAAGCAGGAAAACGGAGTTGCATTGGTCTTGCGTGGACAAAAAGCGTGTTCGCCCAAGAGTGGGTGGTGGAAGCCTGTCCGTACGAATGCACCTGCCTTAACGTGTAAAACATGCCACCTTCAGGCGCTCGTCGACGACCAGTCGATTTCGTTTTCAACATCCAACCGGCCCATTTCTGCTGGCCATGTGTTGTGTACGTTTGCTTGTTTACTATTTCGTCGATCATCACCAGCAATATCTGGATCTGTGCCCACGCAAGAAATCCGCAGGAAATCGGGCGATGAATATAGCATTCTTCGCGAAGGAAAACAAATGTTCAATTCTGTATTTGGTCATGAATCATAAATTTTTGTCACCACACGCTTCATCTGGTTGTCGTTTGAAAGTTTTGCACTTTTGACCTAGTTTTTCGAACTAAATTTTCGGGCTCGTTGCCAAATATAGCCGGAGGAATTCCTGCTGCGACGTCGATTGGAGTATTAATGTTGCTGTTGAATTGGAATCCACAATGCAGAAAACGAACCTCCCGGGGTGTGACGAATCCGATTGATGCAAGATGTGTTGACGATACTGTGAAAGCTAGGAAGAACAAGCGATGATCTTCCTAATGAAATCAACAAATTTATCACATTCCTTAAAATTTCATAACCTCAATGCATGGCGCCTAATGTGTCGAGCAAAATAACCTCTCCGTTCTCATGACAACAACAACGCCTCAAGCTCAAAACAAAACATTTTCCGCGTCGTGACCCGAATACGCTTGTCACGAGACGTTGGCGGCGGTCGCCCAGTGCAATATTATCCCAAATCCAATTCAACATACGATATGCGTAAATCACGCTTCGTCATCAGTTCAAGCCAGCCATTTGTCAGCGATTGACCACGGATGGGTGGGTTCGTGGTGGACAGACACCCCGCTTTTCATTCATGGTTCTGATCCCTTCTTTCATCATCGTCGCCCACTCCACCTCGTCGGGTCCGACGTTACCAAATGGCCGTAAGAAATCGATTCAATCAGTGTACATATCGGTCTCTAGAATCCACTCTCCACGGTTCTCGTCCCGTTGTAAAAGCCGCAGAGCACCACTAATCAAAGCCGCTAGACGATGGTGAGCTGTGGTAGCGGTTAAGCTTTGTCTCCCACGTTGCTATGAGTTATACCACGCTACGTTAATGACTTTAGGACTTGCTCTCTATCCCACCGTCGTCGTTATTAGCTAATCTGCATGTCGACGTTTTTTTTTATGCGGCCACGATTAATGAACTCACATCACTCTAATCGGCTGTCGACAGACTCAGCGGGCTCTATATTTTTCGACCAGAAGAAATTGCAACAGTACCCATTTTCGTTTACCCCCGGAAGGGGATGATTTATAATGGTTGTCTAAAGTACCATCCAATTCGAATGGCGCTGGCTGCTACCGCAATTCCTGTAACCAGTTACCGGAGCGGCGATGATAATAAATTGATAGCATGGACGGCTAGACATATGGAATGGAACTTTCGGGCCGTAGATCACTGCTAAATGCACATGGGTAAAAGCATGTAAGCAATTGCAGCCGACGTCACGGTGCTGCCATCTATTTATCTAGGTGCTAGTTTGTTGCGAGTTCCATTGAAGTGAACCGACCGTTAAAGTGGGTTGCTTCTTGTGTATTTGAGCACCGCGGAAGCCAAACACTTGAAAAATGTCAAAATATTTGAATGATTTTAAGGTGGAGTGGCGGCACACCGAGGAGGCAGTGAGTTGAAAATAAACAAATAAACGCCCTGCTCCGTCGTCCGAGCACGGTGGACGACGGAATACGATCAGTGGGAGAACAGCGGCAATAGCGGTGGCTCATTGGCGATGATGTTTAGACCAACTCAAAAAAAAATAATAAAAAAATCTAGTGCTCACGGTAGCTTAATACGAACTGGTACTTTTTTTTCAAAAATTCTAGATTCGAACTTTATTTTATGATAATTTTTTAAAATATCTAAAAAAATGTCGAAAACATGTGATCAATTACAAACGGCAGCAGGGTTGCCAAATGGACAGATATATCTAGATTGATACAGATTTTTTTAAATTTTTTACATACAAATATCTGTATGTAAAGAATGCATAATTTATTATTATTTTTTTTTTTTTCAAAAAGACCGTGCATTTCGTAGTTGCTACTCCGTTACTGATCAGAACTAGTGTAATTGCACAGAGAACCACATAGATGGAGCGTGGGAGTAGCTGTATATCTTCAATGTACAAGTTCACTAGTTCATTCTATTTATCGATCAGTACCGGCGCCGGCCATCTTTACCTCTGCGTCTCCACAATTGTCAAGAAAAGGATAGTTTCGTGTTAGTGAGGAAGGTTATTTTTAGATCATGGATTCACTGTGGTAAGTGATGCTATCAATGAAAGCGCAGTAAACTGGTTTTTTATTTTAAATCTAGTGGCGATAGAGGCAAGTGACAAATGGCAAGGAAGGGGACGGGTCTGAGATTGAACTCCCGACCATATGCTCAGTAAGTCTGTAAAGAATGCATATTTTTGAGATAAACCAAGATTTTTAAGATTTTTTGCAATTGTTTACTCAAAAACCTCATATTTAAAAAAATGAGTACATTTTTGGATCCAACTTTCAACCAATTTTACTTTCATTGTGCTAGTTAGCCCATAAAGCAAAAAAAAAAAACAATTAACACTGACACTACAGTGAAAGATGACAGTCTGAAAGTCAGTTTGTGTGTGTGTGTCCCCAAATGATTTCTCCACATTTTTTTTTGAGCTAATTTTTTAGGAAAATGTTTTAAAATTTCCTTAAAATTCTACGAAAAATTTTCATACATTCCTTGAGATATTCTTACTGGTGTTTCTATAGGTATTCTTCAGGAGTTATTAAGCATGTCTACAGGAGTTCTTTCAGGACCCTTTTTTGGTATAGCATCGGCAGTTTTTCAAAACCCTGGGAAATGTTGTCATTTTGACAATAGCGAAGTGAAGGGGTGCAACTGAAGATCGTGTACCTTAAAGGTGATTCGATCAAAATTTGTGCGACTTAAACTTGACATAGTGCATTAAAATATTTTGCACACCCCTCATTTTGAAGATGTGTGCGTGAAGCACCATGTCTCTATTTTGATTTTGAGATTAGCACTTCAGTTATCAAAATGTCGTCGAAGGAAGAGAAATACCGCATCAAAATTTTGCACGTGCATGGCGAAAATCCAAACTACTCTCACGCCAAGTTGGCGAAATTGTTGAATGTGGCTAAATAAACTGTTTCCAACGTATTAAAAGTGTTCGGTGAACGTTTGTCTACAGCCAGGAAAGCTGGATCGGGGGGAAATCGAAAGCCGGAGGCCAGAGCGACGACAAAAAGAGTTACCCGCTGTTTCGAGCGGAACCCCAACCTCTCCGCCCGAAATGTCACAAAGAAGCTGGGAATGGCGCCTTCAACCGTGGATAGAGATAAAAACCGAGCTGCACTGTCGACTTACAAGAAAGTGGTGACTCCAAATCGCGACGATAAACAAAACACGTTGGCCAAAGCACGATCGCGAGAATTGTACACGACGATGCTGACGAAGTTTGATTGCGTGGTACAGAACGATGAAACTTACGTCAAGGCAGATTTTAAACAGATTCCTGGACAGGAATTTTATACAGCAACCGGACGGAGAAAGGTGGCAGATATTTTCAAGCACATTAAACTCTCAAAGTTCGCGAAGAAATATCTGGTGTGGCAGGCCATCTGTGCCTGTGGCTTGAAGAGCAACGTTTACATTGCGACCGAAACCGTCAACCAGGAAATTTATCTGAGCGAGTGCCTCCGAAAACGTCTACTGCCTTTCCTGAAGCGACACAATTGTTCCGTTCTATTTTGGCCGGATTTGGCATCTTGCCATTACGGAAAAAGGCCATGGAGTGGTATGCTGCCAACAACGTTCAAGTGGTGCCCAAGGACAAGAACCCTCCCAACACGCCAGAGCTCCGCCTAATCGTACAATATTGGGCCATCGTCAAGCGGAACCTTAAGAAGACTCAAAAAGCTGTGAGCGAGAAACAGTTCAAGAAAAACTGGCGTTCTGCGGCGAATAAAGTGGACAAGGAGACTGTACAAAATCTTATGGCAGGTGTTAAACGAAAGACCCGGCAACTCGTATTCGGTAAAAAGGAAGCTTAGCTGAATATCTCTCCTGTATTCTGTATTAACTGAACTTGAAAAAGAAAAAGAATTTGACTTATTAATAAAAACTTTGATCGACTCACACACATTACTGTTTGACCAAATTTTGATTGGAATTTATAAATCAATTTGTTTACCCATACCTGTAAATCATATCATATTATTTTCCATTCTCATTTAATAAATAATTTCAGCACGCTTTGGAATCAACTTACATTCCAAAGCCATGTATCTCAAGAGCCATGGGCAACATGACAACCATAAAAGACTCAATTTGTTTTTCAGCATTCAACATTTACTTTAAATTTGCACTTCTGACCTTCAACTACTATATTCATAAAAGACTGGCATGCAGTATAAGATTATAATTAAATATTTTGTTTAGTGGTATTATGATGAGATAAGCCATTTATTTCAGAAATCATCAAACCAGGCTCTTCGATCACTCAAAATGATATCTTTGAAATGTAACTAGAACAGTATAAAGAATAATATTAACAACACGTTTGAAATTTGTATGAATAGCAATTCCTGAAGCAATTCTTAGAGAAAATCCTTCTTTGTTGGTGAAAATGGTTCAGAATGTTGTGCACGAATTCCATAATATCATATATTTAATTCTAAACTTTAAAAAATCCGCAAGGGGTTTTTGTAAAATTTGTTTTGAAAGTTTGTCTAGGATGTCTGCAAGGATTCTTACATATAGCTCGCCAGAATTACTTCAATAATTTCTTAAAGTATTACTTCAATAATTTTTTAAAGTCTTCCGCTGGAGAAGTGTTTGTATCTAAGTTTCACAAGAGATTGCTCTACAAATTTCGGCAGAATTTTCTGCAAGGATTTCTCCCAAAATGCTGTTCTTCCAATTTAGAATTTTCTTATGCATTTTCGTACAGAAATTTTGGGAAGTGAGGATAATGTTCTGTTATAATTCTAATGTGAATGGTATTGAACAGAAATTCGCACTACTTTTTCGAGCTGTGTATATATATATATATATTGCACAGTAGTTAAACTGTTCCAGATCGATGGCACCGATTACAAATAGAGGCTTGTGGGATTTGGATCATATGGAGCATCGGTAATGATGGGTTCTGACTGATCCGTCAAGAAGCTGCTGAAACGTGACTGTACTCATTTGATGATTATCAAATGTACTTGCTACTCTTTGACTCTTTGTGCCAGTCACATGCGAAATCTGCCATGGTACCTGGACTGCGAGATATCTACAGTTACTTGTGCTGCAGCCCCAAACGATCCAAGTGGAATTCCTTGATACAAACACACTCAATCTATTCGGTAAAATTTCAAACAGCTGAACCTTAAAAACAATTCTTAAAAATAGTAGAAAACATAAATTCTTTCGAAATGTAAACTGAATGCTTCATTCTAACATTATTTTTCAAAAAATTATTAAATTTAAGACTGTTCCATACATTTCAAGTGCTGATGATTCAAAGTTTACTTACTTTTTCAGCTGTTTGAAAACTCAGTACAAATTTACCGACCTCAGTAAAAAAAACTAAGTCTGAAGTATCTTGGCATTAAAGCCTTCTGTCACCAGATGGCTATCGTTGGAGTCAGTTTTCAAAAGGAATTTGGATGGTTTTCGGAGTTGTTTGTTTCGTTCCAATTCAACTGAGTAGCAATCAAACCGCATAGTTCATTCTATGTCATATCATTGACCCGATCCGCATTCTTCGGCAGAGGTGGAGCGAGTTTTCTCGCAATAATATCTGAATAAGACCAAAATTTCGAACCGCCTGCGTGCGGACACCATGAAGATACCATCCTTCGATCCAAGTGTTACATGAAAAGGAAAGAAGGAGTTGATCAGCTAACATGAACTTTACAACTAATGCGAACTCTTCCGATTTTGCTCACCTATCCTTGAACTTTTAGTAATCAAAACAAACACCTCATGATTCATTGTCATGTCAAAACTGGCCTGTCAGAAGAGCTTAAGTGCAATGATCGATTTCCCCCGAGAACATAAATACCTCGTATATTGATCCGTTTAGCTGTAGAGTGATGTAGATAGACCGAAAATTGCCTTTAAGCCCTAATGAAAAAACCGTTTTGTATCGCCTAATCAAAATGAATGTGTTTTGATCAGTATGTATTGTAAAATCTGTTTCATTTTATATAATATATATATATATATATATATATATATATATATATATATATATATATATATATATATATATATATATATATATATATATATATATATATATATATATATATATATATATATATATATATATATATATATATATATATATATATATATATATATATATATAATATTATAATATCTGTTATATTTTGTCTACAACTTAAGAGCAATTCTAAAAAAGAAGTGCATTTGCATTAAAGGGTGATACGGTCAAAATTTGGTCAAGGGAAAACGCGTGTAAATCGGTGAAATCGTTTATTTAAAAAATCAAATTAAATTTCTTTTTCAAGTTCAATTAGTATAAAATTCAGGAAAAATATTCAGTTAGGCTTCCGCTTTTCCAAATCCGAATTGCCGGGCCTTACGTTTGACCCCTGCCATCAGATTTTGTACAGCCACCTTGTCCACCTTCTTCGCCGCAGAAAGCCAGTTTGCCTTGAACTGCTGCTCGTCCTTAGCAGTTTTTTGGTCTTCTTTAGGTTCCGCTTGACAATAGCCCAGTATTTCTCAATTGGGCGTAGCTCTGGCGTGTTGGGAGGGTTCTTGTCCTTGGGAACCACCTGCACGTTGTTGGCGGCGTACCACTCCATGGCCTTTTTACCGTAATGGCAAGATGCCAAATCCGGCCAAAACAGTACGGAACAACCGTGTTTCTTCAGGAAAGGCAGCAGACGTTTATTCAAACACTCTTTCACGTAAATTTCTTGGTTGACAGTCCCGGAAGCTATGAAAATGCTGCTTTTCAAGCCACAGGTACAGATGGCTTGCCAAACCAGATATTTCTTTGCGAACTTTGACAGTTTCGTGTGCTTGAAAATATCTGCTTCCTTTCCCCTTCCTTTTGCCGTATAAAAATCCTGTCCCGGAAGCTGCTTGTAGTCGGCTTTGACGTAGGTTTCGTCGTCCATTACCACGCAGTCAAACTTCGTCAGCATCGTCGTGTACAGCCTCCGGGATCGCGCTTTGGCCGTCGTATTTTGTTTATCATCGCGATTTGGAGTCACTACCTTCTTGTAAGTCGATAGTCCGGCTCGTTTTTTGGCTCGATGCACGGTTGTAGACGATACACCCAGCTTATTTGCGGCATCTCGGAGAGATAGGTTAGGGTTTCGCTTGAAACTACCGGCAACTCTCTTTGTCGTCTCAGCGGCTTCCGGTTTTCGATTTCCCCCCGATCCAGACTTCCTGGCTGTCGACAAACGTTCCCCAAACACTTTAATTACATTTGTAACGGTTGATTTGGCAACTTTTAGCGATTTTGCCAACTTTGCGTGCGAGTAGCTCGGATTTTCGCGATGCGCGAGCAAAATTTTGATGCGCTGCTCTTCTTGCTTGGACGGCATTTTGACAACTGAAGAGTGAATTCCAAAATCAAAATAGGAGCAACATTCTACACACACACACCTTCAAAATGAGGGGTGTTCAGGTTTTTTAAATGCAAAATTGAAAGAAATACGTCAAGTTGATATTGACCAAATTTTGACCGTATCGCCCTTTATGCACCTAAATAGTTTCTATTCTACTTTTACAAACACAAAGTTTGAAGCAAAGATTTTTGCCAAGATTTTCTGCAGTTAAACTCAGATAAAAAAGATTTTGGCAAAAAATAAAAGTTGAAAACGAAATATAATGAACCCTAAACAATGGTTGTAAAAATTCAAACAACGTATTAACCATAGGCATTCGTTAAGCCACATCGCAAAAGAAACTTTTTATCCCTATAAATTTCACGGTTTTCCAGCAGATTTTAACAAGTATCGGAAAAACCAATTTACAAACAGTACGGTACGTAAATTGTATGGCATATAATTTTTGTTGATTGATGATAAATGTTTTACTATCACAAATGGCGGAAGGTCGTCTGGCGGAGCACGAACGGTGTAAGGTTGTTCAAAGAGGATGGTCACTCTTATGTCTCAATCGCACAAAAAATTGGTCGAAGCGAGAAAGTGGTACCGAATTTCATCAAAAAAAGGTTCAAAATATGGCATTAAACCTCCTACCACAAGGTCCACCAGAGTTTCTTTGTTGCTTAAAGGCCAAACTAGACATGAAGCCACACAGAATTGGCTGGCCTGCTCCCAGATAAAGCAAAAAACTAGATGTTCCAGTGACTCCCCGAAAAAATGAATTGCCGATCATGAAATGGAAGAAACTGCAAGGGAAGTCAAAGCTTAACCTCACTCATAAGCAAAACCGACTCAAATTTGCCCGGACGTAAATAGATTGGAGGGCTGAATGGTAAAATGTTATGTTTTCTGACAAACAAAAGTTTAATTGAGACGGAACGGACTGTTACAGTTGCTATTGGAATGATTTGAATCAAACTGGTGTCGTTAGATCGAAGCGAAAAACTCTGGGGTGCCGTCTCCTACCATACAAAGCATCCGATTTATTTTATTTCAATCCGAATGGATTTCAAAATGTATCTGAAGCTTTTAGTAGATGTTTTGATTGGTCATATTGAGAATGACGCGAATAACGAAATCGTTTTCTAGCAGGACAATGCATCTATTCACATCTCCAAGCAATCAAAATCGTGGTGTGTTCAGAAAAACATTCCGCAACTGAACTGGCCTGCTTGAAAACATCAGGAGAATCTTGGCTGCAATAGTTTATGCAAACGGAAATGCAAACAACATTGTAAAAGCTCTCTGATTCGATGTCAAACCGCATTTTTGAAGTAATCCGAAATAATGGCGGCCCTACCAAATATTAGCAACTGATTGTCTTCAAAATTCGCTTTTATAAGTCATTTCCAATTTTGTATTTCGCTAAACGAATGTACGCCCATTTTTCAATGTTTTTTCTTTCTGGTTTTTCAAGTTTAAACTAATGTTAAGTTTTACTGCTGAATTTTTTTGCAAATAAAGGAAAAGTATCCTATAAATCGAAAAACAAAAGATAATTGAATTGTGTGTTATGTCAGAAATACATAGAAAAAGTTAGAGTCGTCTGAACGAATGTCTATCACTGTATTAGTACCGATTAAAACCAACGCTAAGGATGCCATTGGGGCCACTCACAAAGTGTGATAATTGTTTTCTTCATTGGTAAAGAAAAACATTTTATTAATAGTCGCCATGAATCGATCTAAACCAACGGTAAGGATGCTGTTGAGGCCAGTCGCAAAGTGTGATACTGGTTTTTCACTGGGAAGACAAGGTATTTTTAATGACACTTGAGAGCCGACTTGGGCTGATTTGTTTCAACAGTAAGGGTGCTGCTTCTAAGGTAAGGCTTCTGAAAAGTGTGATGGTCAATATGTATTAGGCAGACAAGGTTTTTTTTTAGTTTTCAACTAGCAATAATCGCACCTCGGTTGTACGATATCGCCACTGCGCAAAGTTAAAAGGCAGACAACCCAAGTAGCATTGCTAACACCATCCTGCTTTATTAAGTTTTATTAAAGTTTTATGAAAGCCACTTGAAATCAATTTGGTTTTATTATGGCACCAAGAGGTGCCAATAGGTTTCATAGTCAGGTCAGGTTTATGAGAACCCACACAGCTTGTTTACAACAATCTTAAAACCTTGTTTACAACAATCTTAAAACCTTGTTTCTCAAATTCCTTTTCCTCCTATCAAAGGTTTTATTTCGACTTTATGAACTCGTAAAATGCTGTATTGAAATGCCGTTTTAGGAGTCATTGATTTTATCTTATTATGGTCAGCTAAAAAAGCATTTTAAAACCATTTTGCCTCCAGTAAGTGCATTAAACGGCAAATTGGCATTTAAAGAAGTCACCATAAGACCAAATAGTTTTATAATAGTCATTGCGAAGATACATTGGCTTTATGGCAAAACTGTGATTTTTTTCCAATCGCCATATTGAAATATAAGAAATAAATTAAATGTGGAAATATAAATGCATAAAATTTTCAATGGTATGCAAATAAATAGTAGATCGTAGACTTATTTCGGCATTCTTTTAGATAATCTCATCCAATTCTAAGCACTTTGTAAGAAAAATCATGATTAATTTATCGAATATATTTGTTTTAATTTGATTTATGTTGTTGTAAATTCGCATAATTTCCGATGCGCATTAGCTTTCTGCTCTTATTGTGCCAATATTCACCATAAATATAATTGCGCACATAATTTGGAGCGTGGCCGGCGTCGGTGGTAAGCGTGACTACTACTTGGCACCCCAGTGGGTCTGGGTTCAATCCCAGTTGACGTCGGTGGTTTTTATGAGGCGAAAAAATCTGGTCACGTCTTCCTTCGGAAGGGAAGTAAAGCCGTTGGTCCCGGTTCATATTCATGAGTCGTTAGGTAGGGTCCAGGTGGTGGAGGCGTCTTCCTGGCGTCGGTGATTGTCACCATGTGAGGAAATAGGCCGACGTAAAATAAAGATTAAAAAAAAAAAAAAAATTTGGAGCATAATACGCTGCAGAAAAAAACAATTTGTTTTGGATATTTTGCTATCAAACAAAATTTCCCGCAACACTAGACCTTTTTCTTTACTGCTAAATGAATCAGAAGAGCAAAGAATCGAACAAAGCAGAACAACAAAAATCAACCTCGATTTCACAGGGAAGTTTGACAGATGTGGCCATTTGGTCACATTCTGGTTTTAATGGTAGCCAAAAGGTTTTATGAAGGTTCTCAAGTGGACAAAACATCTTTCACAAGAACATTTCCAAAATCTTTAAGTTCTCATAAAGGTTTTATTAACTTGTTTTCACAACCGTCTATAGAGTGGGCCATTTTGTACAAATTTCGGCTTTAAAGAAGCATAGAGGAGGTGTTGATAGACAAAACAGTTTTGAATGTAGTTTTATCAACAAAGCCGGGAGGCGGCTATACGGCTGGAATAAAACTAAAATTGTTACTTGGGAAGGTAGTTTAAATTTAAAAAAAAAACTGATTTCTTCGACACCCTTACCCTAAGAAAACATTAAAAAATCCTCTACTCAAATGAAGTGATAGAAAATCAGTGTCGTAGGAAAAGTTGCTGGAATTTATTAAGAAAATTGGGAGTATTTGCTCGCGTTGAACATTAGGTTCAAGGTAGCTTACTACAAAATGGTAATTTTTTTTCAAAAATCTAGTTTGAAAAAATTTAATATTTTTTTATTCAGTGAAAAATGAAAAAAAAATATTACTATTGTTTTACAATTACAATCATTCTACTAATTGAATCTTAAAAGAGTTTTAAGAAGTGTTTTTGATGTTGGATAATATTTTTCTTAAACATATAGAGGTGCAAATTGGAAAAAAAAACTATAATTGGGAGCGTAGTGAAAACGTGATCAGCTTTTGAACGTTTAATCATCATTTTTCGTTATATTTTTTCAATCTGTAAGTCAATCGATTGGAAATATGTCTAGCAATTGGTTGCATTATCCAAAAATTACAGTGCACTTATATATAAGGTAGATTCACCGTCAGGGGTTGCTCGAGCCATTTGCAGCGTAGAAAGGAGCAAAATGGCAAGCCGTGGTCCGGTATGGAACGAAATTTCCACAGTCGCGAAACTCTTCGTCGGCTTGGGTAGATTCACCGTTAGAAGCAAGTGTTCCTCGAGGGTGGCTGTGAAGAGAGCATGTTTTGACCGTAGTCCCAGGGGGGAGAATGCTAAGAGAGTGTAAGGATTGTTTTGATGTAGGATAACTTCGTTCTTCAACATATTGGTTGCAAATTGGATAAACTAAAATTGATCAGCTTTCAAACGGATCGAATAGTTTTTGATTTCTAAAAAGTTAATTTTCTTCAATATTTAATTTATTATAAACAAATGATATTAATTTAACAATGCTTATTACTTGCCTTTCTTCTCATGGATATTGACTCAGATTAGGTAAATTTGTACAAACCAAAACAATGGACCTTTTGACTTTTATCTTAACAGTAAAACAATCAATATTCTAATGTCATCTAACGTCAATCATGCGGTCGTGCCTTGTACACAACCCATCTATAGAATTTAATTTTTAAATATGTGAAAAAATGAAAGGTTCGATAATTTTGAAGAAAGAATTTCCAACACAACTAAAAGGAAGTTTATTCCAGAAGATAAATGAGTCTTTTATGCGAGTTCAATCAATCGAAACGAGTTGCTCCCTGTTGATGGGGTGACAATTGTCGAAATTACTTATTCGACTTTCCATTTGATTTGCATGAAGTGTCGACTCACTTGATTCGACAATTGTCTTCTTGTAACGTTTGCATTAAAAAAATGGACAAAAATTGCCGTTTTTTCATGGGTTTACTACCCATGCAGCATCAATCATAGTAACCCATGAGTCAGCAATCGATTTTCCTGGAAATTTTACATAGGACTAGCATCATTTTGTTAATCTTGAGTCACGCCGAGCAAAGAAATTTCTGAACAACAAGGAAATATTAGGGGAATCAGGGTAAAATGAGCTCATTTGCTCCCCAAGCAGTTCCGTGCCGCCAATGAGACTACGTCCATTCGATTTCTTAGATATTTTCCTTCACGTAAAGGTAACATTTACAGAAATCGTTCCACTCGAATTCTTTCGCGTTTTGGGCACTTTTTTCCCACTGTGCATTTTGAGAGAGTATACATAATTTTTCATTAAACTAAACATCGGAAGCATGTAGAATTTTATTATATTCCTCACAAATCCAGCAAGTTGTTAATTGGAGTTAAAGCCTGTCCACGTTTAATTTTGGGCACCAAAACAATAGCATCAAACACAATTTACACTTAATTCAACAAAACCAGCTGTTTATTTTACAATAATAGAGTTATATCTACAAGAGAAACAGTTGATTAAGATGTTAATCCTTCTTTCTGTAAAATTCTTGAACTTTCTGTGGTACACCCGCCATCAGGTTCCGTACGGTATCCTCAAATACGCCGGCCGTAACAATTTTCCATCTTCTCTTGAAATCATCGGTACCATTTGCTTTCTTCTTAGTTTCGAAGAGTTTTCGCTTGACTAGAGCCCAGTACTTCTCTATTGGACGGAGTTCGGGGCAATTTGACGGATTGGCTGTTTTTGGCACGTATTTTACCGTTTGTACCTTATACCATTCCAGGACGGATTTCGCAAATTGAAAAGAGGCCAAATCAGGCCAAAACAGAGCTGGAGAGTCGTGGTCTCTGCTAAATGGTAGCAACCGCTCTTGCAGACATTCTTTCTCGTACACATCTTTATTGATAGTGCCGGTAGAGATGAAACTTTTAGATTTTCGACCACAACTACATATGGTCTGCCAAATCAAATACTTCTTCGGGAATTTGGACACCTTCTTTGTCCGAAAATGTTTGACAACGGCGTTCTTTTGCATTGCAGTATAAAAGTCAGACCCGGAAGCTGTTTAAAGTCTTCGAGAACATATGTTTCGTCGTGCATTATGAAAAAAGAAAATGTTTGCAAAAAAATTGTGTAATAAGGAGCACGACTTTCTTTAGTGAATGTTTGCTTGTCATCACGGTTGGGCACCTTTTTACGTTGTACGCCTTCAGTCCTTGCCTCTGCTTTGCTTTTTGTACGAATGACTTCCCAACTTTGCAAGCCACATTTTGCACAGAAAGATTGGGATTTTTCTTAATAATGGTTACCACCTTCTTGTCCATTTGTCGGGAGCATACGTTTCGATTTGTTCCACTTCCTTCCTTCCGATCCACAGTCATGCGCTGGTCAAATGATTTTCAAACACAAAACACGGTACTTTTTGGCAGCTTTAGTTTCTTGGCAAGATTGCGTACTGATAAATTCGGATTTTGCGCCATTCTACTGAATGTAATAAGGATGTAAACATGTTGTACTACGAAATAAAGTGGAGAGTTTCAACTGTCATATAAGTGAAACGTTTCAACGATCCGTGAAATAATTAAAATCTACACTGAATTAAAAGCGTCCGAAATTTAACGTGGACAGGCTTTAATCGGCCCTCAAGGGTTTTTCATTAACCTGGTCAATGAAAATCGTCCATCACATTTTGTGAGAAGCCCCAAGATCACCCTTACAATCGACATAAACCGTTCCAAATCGACTCTCAAGCGTGATTGATTAATACTTAGTCTTCTCATTGAAATACCACTTCACACTTTGTTAGTAACTTTTGGTTTAAATCGGCCCTCGAACGTTTTAAATAACCTTGTCTTCCCAATCAGAAATCACCATCACACTTTGGGAGTGATTCTTTTAATTACTGTAACTTTTAATTACTGTCTTCAATCATCTGTTCAAGATATCAAAATCTCTGCCGCTGAAACGCGCTACCCGTGCAGGGGTGCATACCAAATGATAACAATTTCTTATATCAGACTATCGTTTTTGATCACTGAATAAGTTTTCATTCAGGCGGAATAAACAACCAACATAACAAACGAGATAACAAATCAATATTCCTTAGATATCACTATATTACCTAGTTTATATATCATTGATTTAATTTTGACAACAAATCCTGTGCTGTGAGAAAATTTATATAAATTTAGAATAATTTAGAATCATGCTATCAATATAATATTAAGTCGATTTCTCGACACTGATGAAGTCACAGACGAAATAGGCCTACCTGTCAAAAGATAAGCTTTTTCTAGTGGAATTTGAACAAAATTTTCTTAAGTTTACTAGTGATAGTTTGTAAAAGTGTTTCAGTTTTCCATTTTTTATTACTTTTTAAGAAGTGGTCAAGTGAAGTTAATTTTAATTTTCCTAGTTCTCCAATCAATATGACATAAAATTTACAGCTTAATAACAGAAATAGTACCTCTGGTGAAAAGCACAGCTTTACATCCATAACATGCGGGAAATATTCATACACAGCTCGAAATAGTAGTGTGAATTTCTGTTCAATATCATGCACATAAATGGAGCATCACAAAACTTACAAATTAACATTATAAATCGTGTAAAGCTCTGGGACATTCCATACATTGTCGATAATGTTGTATGCAAAAGCTCGTCTTTGTTAGAACTATTTCATGCAAGTTGCTGCTTTGTGTGGAATGAAATACAATTTTACATGCTCGGATATTTACATCATAATGAAAATTCAGATTTTTTGTTGTGTAGTTTTACATGTACCTATATAGTAACATTCGTCAAACATTGTCTTTAAAAACTGATAGCAAATGATAACACAAATAGTCAATTTTGGAAACCAAATTTTTTATGCGATAACAGGTGTCCAACTTGATATCTGAGATAACGGAACTTATCACTTATTTAATACCAGCTTGTTATTTTACTTTACTAGGATATCGGTACATTAATTCAACTGAGTCAAAATAAGAGTTTCCTGCACTGATCAAGATGATCAGACATTATTCAGATTAATAAAATCATAGTGCTATGTTGTTTTTCTTAAAAATCAATATGATCAGTAATTATTTCAACCTTCGAAAAATTTAGTTAGTAATTATTTCGGAAATTTATGCAGAAATTTCAATTAGGGAAGATGTACCTATATTAATCTCATTGTTCCTATATTCATCCTACTTGAAATAAAACGATATACACGTGAAAAGATTAGTTAGTAATGTTTGTTGTAGTTATTTAACGTAAGCAAACATTATTAGAATACGAAACCGATCCTTCAACTGCCCAATTGTTTGATTCATCGTAGGATGAATATAGGAACAATGAGATTAATATGGGGGCAGTTTCCCTACTAAGGAAATCATTCAATCAGCTAGTGGGCGTCTTTAACCTAAATGATACTGTTGTAATGTTTCCAAACACTTCGTAATGTGCAGGTGCCATTTTGATGTTCTTAAACTTGAACAAAATCAAATTAGGTGTCTCCAGTTCTTTTTTATGATATCAGGGAGCTTTAAGCTGTATACAAAGGAACCTGTATATTGAATACCTTTAGATATACGTTTACGTCCAAAACTAACATGAAATGGAGCACAGAATTGAAATGTACCTTCATTGACCCAAATAAATTCCTTGACATTCTTGTATTCTATAACATAAATACACATCAGGGAGTTCTGAAGAATTAAAATCGTGCCCCTAACATATCCCAATAAAGTATTACAATACTGTCCCGTGCTGCTCTTCCGACATCCAAATCGTATTTTTTGTACAAAGGAAAGCATACCGCTTTGCTTATGATGACAAAAAAGACAATCAAAATAGAAAAAGAAAAAAAACCCGAGCGGAATAGGAAATATCAGCTTCGTGACGTTTCTGTGCTTTGATTTACAACTTAATGCGTTCGAGATATACGGTACCTGGTCCATACACCAGAAGGCTCGACATAGACACCGACATCGGAATGGTGTTTAGTTGAAGTGGAGAAAATAAACACGATTTTACTTGGCTTGAAGCAAACGAGTGAAAACATGCTCAACAGAGAAAAAAAGAGCAGCAAGAATAGTGCAAAAGTAACATCATCGAGGCAGCACTAATGACCATTTCACTGACTGGAAAGAAGCGTTGAGTGCAAGTTCAACGACACTTTGTTCACTGACTGCCAGGTTGGTGGAAATTGCCAACCTTAACACAGTAGTGTAGTTCAGAATAATTTGAGGTTCTTTTGATCAACAGCCTTGTTGATTCGGCGCATTCTTTTTTTTTCCTTGACCCACATAAGCCCACTCAAGTCATAATTTATCACTAGATCTAACGTAACCGAGCATCAAACTATAACTTTATATAAATCGGCGCGGAAAACCGTTGGATTTCCGCCTGTTGCCTTGGTGAGAATTATACAGCAGCAGTGCCTTCTTAGGAGAACAATAATACGTCTAAAATCTGTTTCCCTACTTCCCGAAATCGGGCAGAATTAGAGCATGTAGACGAATTTGATGGCAGCTTAGCGCACCGTGCGTCGGTCGGTAATTGGATTTACTGCGCTTTTGGTTTTAATGGATCGCTCCCAGCGAAACTCCAGATTGGCCTGCTACTGTCACTTCCCGTTCGATGGTCGACCACCAATTCCCGTTCGATGCGGTTCCGCAGTGTTTGTCCCGGGAAGCAGCATGGCATTCGCGGCGGTGTCGCACATGTGTACCCGCGTTGGTAGATTTGGCTGTTGGATGATCGTCGAGTTAATTTACGAAAAAGGAGGGACGGTACAATCTCTGCAGAATAGATAGGATCGAAAGGAGGGCTAAACGTGAACATCGGTGGAAATTATGGTGACAATTTGTCTTCATTACGGTATATTGTAGAACGAAAAATTGTATTTCCGTGGACATGTAAACATTGGCGCGGAATCGGGGTTAACGAAAGAGGTCATCGAAAATAGATGGAACACTACTGGATGACTAACGAGGAAACAGGTGGTGGGTTGAAGCGTGTTTGAATATAACACAGTTTTCAGGTGATATCTTAAACCATTCACTTTAAATGAAAAACCAAATTCTCAGATTTGGACAAATTAAATGAGAATCAATCCATCAACATAGTGATTTATAAAAAAAAACTAGTAATGTACAAAAAGGGTGGAAACAGAATTTCACAATCACCGTACCGCTTGAGCAGCTTCCGACATCTTTCGACTCTTGCAATATTCTGTTTTTCAGTCAAGCCAGCACCCGTTGTTTTTGTATGGATTCAGTTCAGGGTCGTCTTTCAAAATACTGTTGATCATTGACTGCAACATTCCCAGTTCTTTGGCCATCTTTCAGCCAGACTTATCAGAATACTGTCGGATTCACTCTCACATTCGTTCGATGGCTTCCGGACACCTGGCAGTGCGTTTACGGCCAGGTCTGAGGTATTTTCCAAGAACCACTTTCTTTGCAGCGTTTGATGGTGCAAAAGATAAATCTTTGGTTTATTCCGAGTGGTTTCAATTTCTTTAAAATAGTGCACTGTCTAAAATGTTTCAAAAACAAATTTGTCTCGAGCTCTCTTTTCGCGTCCATGATTATCACGAGTCACAAATGAATGAAAATTCAAAACAAACGTGTTGACATTTGAAAACACTCTAAATGAAAATGTACAAACATGTCTGTAATCAAACCATCCAAAGTAACACAAGTTTTAAAAACACTGACAGTAAGTAATGATTGCATTAAAAATAAGTGACTTTTTTTTCGAATGGACGGTAGAAAAGAACTGAAAAAGATATTATAACGAAGCAAATTGCATGTTTTTAATTAAAAGTTTGAAAACTTAACAAAAATACTTCTAGGGAGTCTAACGGCAGTAGCCGGAACGTTGGCCATAGGTGAAAAAAAGAATCTTCTATGAAAATTTTTCAGCTCCTTGGTCGCCTTTTTGATCAAATCATCCGTCGTTCGGGCCACAACATTATTTGACTATGCTCTCCTCTTGAAATTGGCCCAGAATTTTTCGATTGGGCGGAACTGGGGCACGTTGCGAGGGTTGGCATGCTTCCGCACGTTCCGATTTTCCGGGAAGACCAGAATATTCAGCTGTTGATCCTGGGTTTCCGCTTGGTTTTCTGACACGGCTGGCTTAGACTGATGTTCCGCATGTGGATATCCATTTTAACCAAATACTTCTTGACCGTTTGGCCAGTCGCACCGACCTCCAGACCCAACGCACGGAAAGCCACTTTGCCTTCCGTCTTCCGTTTGAGCTTCTGTTGAGCTCCGTTCGCTTAAAACGGGAGGACGGCCGGAACAAGGCTTTCGCTCGATAGATTCTGGCCCATCCGGCCGATACGAAGTGGGCCACGATGGCCGACATTTTTAGGCCCGGATGGAGCAGGTGGTACGAACAAACCATAGTTTGATGGGATGTTTGGCAATAATAACGTCCTTGGTTCGAGTACTACTTTACCCATGCCCTTTCGCTCAATTTTCAATACTTCTATTCTATTTCCAACCTACCGTACACTGACGGAACTTTCAACACTTTCTCTTCATATCTTTCATTCTAGCAAACAGATCGCAGCAAGTCGTGCATTGAAAATGACGTGTTTTGTTTTTGCCGCGTCGTTTTCGCGGAAAGAAAATTAAAAAATATTGCTTCATTTAACTAAAATAAATGGTGAAATTAAAGTTTTTCCGAGTGCTTTGCGTAGGAAGTTGAGAATGGAATCCCTTTCATAGTGTGTTATGGTCATGTTCCTTGAGATGGATTGTTTTTTTTTCCATTTTTGTGTGTTTTAGTGACCCGCTCCTGCATCCGGACGAGCTTTCCAGCATAAGATAAGGAACATTGGTGAGGTCGTTTTGATTATCAAAAATATACCTTAACTATATACACGCCAGGATCAAGAACATCCGTTTTTGATTCTGGAAGTGTGAAAACTCTTCACATATCCATTTGATGTTCGAAGATTTTCATGCGGGGCTTATTGTATATGAAGATGACCTCAGAATGTACGTGTATGAACAGGCATTCTTGAAATGGGTCGTTGGATTTTCAATAGAGAAGTCACCTTCAATCTCCAGGGCTAAAAATGTTTGCACATAGTGATGACATATAAATTACTGAAGAAATGCAGACAAGTTTCTTCCATAAAAGCACTGCCGGTCAGTGGGAGATTGATTGTAAACACACACACACACACACAAATCTTTCATTCTAGCAAACATAACTGTCCACTCTTGGTGCCTCATGGTGATGAGCGAAACATCTCCTTCTACACCATAGTTTGAAGTTGTTTCACTGTTCTCACCATTTAGCATATTTAACTGATGGAGCTGTCAAATTTACACAGCATATAGGCAACTAGTATATATTGACTACTGACCGGTGGACTGACCACCAGGTGGCAGGGTAATCGTATGAAAATCGGGACATTTAGTCGCTTTTTTAATGCACGCATTACCAGGGTGAGTAGTTATCAAGGTATCACTAATTACCAGTGTAGATAATCAAAATTATTTGCAAAAGTTATTTGACTATTTAGACTTAACTGGACAGCTAGGAAATTTTTTATCAATAGTTCCTTGATAAATAAAAAAACTGAAACCATCTTTCGAACCACCACTAGCAAACGCAAGCGAATTCTTTAAATTTCACTAGAAAAAGCTTGTCCTACGAGAGAAAGGCCTCATTCGTCTGCGACTTACAGGCTTCGTCAGTACCGTGTGCTCGTCCTTAGACTTGATTAAAGAAGCTGCTTTTTTTTTTGTTTTCAAAGCAACCGAGACTCTTTCATTGAAATGCGCTTCAGCGAAATCAGCATATCAACAAATTGCCTGCGTCTATCATATTTCGAAATTTCATCTAATTTTGATATCTTTTTTGTTTGTTTGATACTTCCTTTGGAACATTATCCATTAAAAATTTTTTTGTATCCTGGCTGATTCCACCAACCAATAAATAAAAATTTCCATAACTGTTTCTGGAAGTTTGTTCCAGTATTTCCCACCAATACAGGTTTTCTTTCAGATTTGTAATGCAGTACAAATTATGGCGACATGATTATTATGATGTGTGATCAGTTCATAAGTTTTGACAGTATCAGTTTGTTTCCGCCAGCTCCCATATAACTTGAGAATTAACTGCAACTTACGGTAAGTGCTGCAGATATCTCTGCAGCTAATTTGAACATTTTCATTATGTATATTCATAATTCGTATTAAATTAAATATATGGAAGAAGTTCCTGGGCGGAAACGAGGAGTGAATATCACTTAAATTAACTATGATATATATTTTGAGAAAATATTGTAAATTATAAATTCTCATCAAAAGTTTTGGTTGATTTGTGATGATAAAAAATATTATTAATAAAAAAAACGGCTAAGAACCACATTCAAATTTTAAATTTTTCTTAAAGTAGAAATCCACAAACAAAATTCCATAATATTATTAAACAGAGAACAAGTAAACGGGTATTCGTGGCTGATTAAATTTATACCTAAGTCACACAAATAACATACTACATGATGCAACTACAATAGACTACCTACCTCACGTATTACGGCTTGTTTCACATTGGGTTGTAGGATTTTATCACTGGAAGAAGATTCTCTTAACTCCGCGGATTACGCGTAAGTGTATTTGCTTACCAACCCACCCATCTGGTTTTGGCCCTTCATGCAGTGTTAATTGAATGCAGGCAGATGTCGAAATTGATCCACTGAGTAAAGACTGTGCCTTGCAACAATGATTTAGTAGAATTAATTTTTACTCATATATTTTAATCGTAAATTTTAAAAACCTGAACACCCCTTACTTCTTAGGTGTTTTTATGTAGAATGATGACTCTTGTTTGGTTTTGACATTTGTTTTTCAGTTATCAAGATGGCGTCCAAGCAAGAGGGGCAACGCATCAAACTTGTGCTCGCACATGCCGAAACTCGGAACTGCTTGCACGCCGAGTTAGCTAAATCAACTGAAACCAACGTAATTATAGTTTTTTTTTTGGGAACATTTGTCAACAGCGATGAAGCCTGGATCGGGGAAGAACTGTAAGTCGGAAGCAGCAGCAATGACGAAAAGAGTGGCCAGCGTTTGCTAGTGGAGCCCCAGCCTCTCCGTCTGAGATGTCGCAAACAATCAAAGAGTGATTGACAGTGACAAGAAGTGCTGAATCTAAATTGCGGCGGTAAACAAAAAAACTCGATTGCGGGGTAAAGCAAGACGATCCTACAGCAAGGCAGACTTTGAACAGCTTCCTGAAGTAACCGGAAGAAGGAAAGCGGCAGACATTATTAAGCATATCAAACTGCCGAGATTCTCTAAGAAAATCAAGTTTGACAGGTCATATGTACCTGTGGGCTAAAAAAGCTCCGCAGTCTTTTCTGAAGCATTATAGTTGTTTGGTTCCTTTTTATGTGGTCAAATTTAGCATTCTGTCATTAGGCAAAAAAACTAAAATGTTGCACGAAGTGTTGACGTAGAACTACTAGAAAGCTGTTTTCTCATTATTCTTTTTAGTTGTTTTAATAATCAGGATTTCTTTTAGTGAGAGCGTGATGAGATTATTCTCAAATTTATGACAAATAATTATTCCATTGAAGTTTATGAAAATATTCAAAAATAATTCTTTTTTTGGATGTAATAGTGATGTATTGTTATTATAATTGTTACAATTAAAGTTATATGTGGTCGTTGGGTTTGAAAATTCGAAGACAGTACATAAAAAATATTCTTTCGTTCCAAAAATTCAGATTCTGTGTGTGTGTACAATTCAACTCCCACTATTCAGCAGTGCTTTTATGGAAGAAAAATGTCTGCAGCTATCATCAATATTGTTTTTATTCTTATCACATATTGAAATCATTTTTGGCCCAGAAGTTGCAAGATAATTGATGATAATTGTACTATCGCAATTGATGTTATCGCATTCCATTATCGCGCCATGTTCTGTTTTGATAATGGCACGTATTTAGTAGTATGAATTTAATATGCATTTATAATTGCTCAGCCTTCACCACGAATGCATGATGTTTCTTTGAGTTTCTTCAGTAGGTGGAACTAGCCGGAATTTCCTTTTTAGCAAACAACGTTGCCCAAATTGTCTTCGGAGTGGACTTGCAATTGGTGTACTCTAGTTGCGAATCTGCGACCTTCCCCACCTGCAACGACTTGCAACATGCTGCTTGATGTATCCGTTCCGCCAATTCCTTCTCCTTCTGAATCTTTACTTGGATTGGAAACTTGTAAACGGGATTTCATCCGCCCCAGTCCGGATGCAATCCGATCAGCTGCCGCTCTTCGAATAACGTCTGCATACGTCCGGAAGCTCTTGCCGTCCAAAAGATAGGGTTTTCGATTATTCGCATGTATTTTTCCTCCGAGAGAGTTGAATTTCAAAGCTACAGAATAAGCGGAACAAAGCAACAGCTCACAAAGGCCAATAAAATTAGTACTTCAATAATCACTCGCGCACCGTTGCAGTATAACTGAACGCAGGTAAAAACAATGCCAAACACGTTTTACTTCAAGAATCAAAATCACAGTTCAACGGAAGAAAAACGTGACAGCTCCCGAAAACTCAACCGTCCGCGGGCATCGCTTGCTGCGATCGCCCCGCATTCCAAAATTTCATATTCGGGTTGAAAGTAGTTCAAACCTGCCCCCTTCCCCACCCCCATACCCTCTCCTTTTTTTTTTTTTTTTTATTAACTTCCTATCCCCCCCCAAACAACCTCTCTTCCCCCACTCCTTTTTTTTGTATTCCTCACTATTTTCTACCCCTTGACCACCCATACATCCTCCTCCCCCCCTTTTTCTTTTTCTTTATCTTCCTCCTTCCTCCCCCCCCCCCCCCAAAAAAAACAAAAAAAAAACATGAGTTACTCGATTGTGTGTGTTGTGTGTGTGTGTGTGTTTACAATCTAATTCCCACTGTCTGGCAGCGGTATTATGGATAGAATCTTCCTGCAACTGTTTCATATTTGCTGTTTACAGTTGCAAAAAGCTTAAATCCGGGGATTAGAAGGTGACAGCTCTACCGCGACTCCAATAGCCCATTTCAAGAACGCAAGCATTCCGAAGCTATCTTCGTACACAATAAGCCCCGCTCCAGTATTGACATACTGAAACTTTCAATCAAGCGTATGTGCAATGCTTGATTGACGCGTATTTAGTGATTCACAATATCATAGATGTTTAAAAGCGGAACGTACCCGAAAAACAGCTTCAGTGATCAGCTCGATGACAATATCATCATTCTATTGAACCTCCTCAGGTGGAATTCCGTCGTCGCAGTTAGTTTGGCTTCAAATCTGGTTGAATGGTGTGCCGGGTGGTACAGCGCCCAGAAGTAATACAAACGTCAGCATATGCCACGTTTGCAACAGAATCTTGTTGCAAAAATAGTAGTCTTCATACTTTATTCCCATGTTTAAATCAAGGCAAACCGGGAAACAGCATTGTTTTCTTTTCTGTGCTCACTCGATCACTCGCGTCACCGGAAAATACGTAACTGAAACCATAAACAACGCGACTATACCCCATAACAAAATAGTGCGTACCAAAGTAATCTATGCCCATCCATTAAATGTTACAATTGACAGACTTCATAAAATTAGAATCCCTAGAAACACCTCGTGCTCTCTGGTAACCTTATGTTTCTGTTCATTTCCAAAGTCATCGACCCTGCACTAACCGGGGAAGACTTGGTAGTGATCTCATTATCTTCAATCCGCTCAACCAATCGCTAAGCTCCGCGATACAGTGGGCTGAACACTACAATTTGAGACAACGCAACTCAGACGTCATCCAAATTTGGCATATCGACAGGCAGTCGTTGGATAACTACCTGGTACTTCATAACAACCTGCTTAGAGGCGAACCAGAAGGTTTGATGTGCTACCTCGCTCGTGTATAGTTCCAAAAATATTACAACTTGTGAGAATACGATCCATACAGTAATTCTTCTATTTATTTGAATCCACGTCGCGCTGATGTGAGAGCACCACCGAATCTAACCGCACAGCTACTAGCATATCAACGAGAAAATTAAAACCTATTTCACTATCCAGCACTCCTGAACTCTTCCGCACAGCTGCTTCCTTTATTTACTGCTCCGTTCAACGTCTAATCGTTTATTCCCTCAGAAACATTCTTTTCACTCCACCACAGAGCATATTCCGAATGGATTTTTACGATCAAAATCAGCGCTGAACCTCGACACTGCTAGCGCAAAAGATTGCCACGGCATAGAACAACATTTTTCACCACTTGTGGAATGGATAAATTAACGTTCACTAAATCGTATGCGTACATTCGACAACACAAGAACCGAACAGCTTAGCATACTGAATTTCGTGATAAACTTATTTATAGGCATTCATAGGCATGTACTTTCACACTTTCACATTGTTCTCATTGGTTTGGAAATATAGTAGATTATCCAATTTATATTTTCTTAGAAAGGAGCGAAAAAAAATGACAGTAAAATATAAACACCTCCACTCGCGGCAAACGCTTACTTCGATAAAAATCCCCCCCCCAACAACAACAAAATATTCCAAAAAAAAGACCTCCTCCTCCAAATTTTCCTCTCAAAATAATAATTATTTATACAACACACCCCCCACAAAACCACAAATCATCAAAAACCACCAACAGGGCCCCTCTTTATTAAAAATTTTAAAATTTAAAAAAAAAAAATAAAGATTTTCAACACCAAAACAATTTGTTAGCAATATTTCCAAACGGTTGCTTCGGAAATCTAACGAGAAATGAGTGAGTAATTAATGTTCATAAGTAGCCCTCGTTTCGCGACCCAATAAAATTTGTACCCGTAAAGTGAAGCACTGAATAGATTACAAAGACAAAGTCCACGTCAAAAATCGAGTAGTTTACAAAAATGTGGATGTGTGCAGGAACAACTCCAGCGTTCAGAGAATTCAATAACTTATGGACAAACCGCATGAGCGGAACCAATTGAAAAATTCAAAATATGTAAGTGCATGAAACTTATCCCATCGAACCTAATTCAGCAAATTGACGATTTCACATAGTAATATTTTCACCGCATGAAAAGTCTCAAATCATTGCCAAACTTTTTTAATATTTTGTAGCCATCCCAAGATTTTAAAAATATTTGCTGCTGAAAAATGAGAAGAGACCAGCGGGGCCCGCGCACCCCCCCCACAACTCTACTATTCCCCACAACCCCCCCCCCCCCCCCCCCACGCACCAAAAGACAACAACAGCCACCAACCAGGTGCTTACTTATTAGCTGGTGGTGTACCCGGGGCACTTTTGCCCTTCTGTCTTCCACAAATTGGAGGAGGGTGCCGCCGAGCGTCTGTCCCCCAAGGAGGTGCGGCTCAAACAGCGTCTGTCCTGGCATCCAGCGGTTGAGTAAGAAACGCTGTATCGCGTCAACTATACATTAGGTGGCAGCCACACCAAAGCGATGTAGCCAGCGTGACTTCGGTAATGTAGCATGCTGAAATCTTACCCTACCACGAAAAATGGAAGTATTCTTTATACGGTATATAATTTCAGATCATCCATGGAATTCCCAAGTATTGTATAGTAATTTTGAATTGTTTTCTTCCCTCGTGGCTATGATAATGCGAGTCCGTCTACAATTACAGCAGAATCAGCAGACATGCAGACATTACAAATATAATTGTTTTATCATTTTATATTACAACATCCCTTCACAATATTTTTTAATGCTATTTTCAGCTTCGCATTTGCATCGTTTAAGTTTTGGCCCACCTAACTCACGTTATGTATTTGAAAAGATGGGATGGGTTTTTACATTTTTATTAGAGAGTGGATTATATACGACAAATTCTACAAAAAAAAAATTCTTCGTCCAAAATAGTTAATTCAAAAACTAACATTGTTTATGATCCTACATTTTCTATTTTACAGACATAAAGAATCATTTAAGGGCCCAGTAGGAAAAAAGAGTTATCGAAGAATTTCCTGTCATTCATTTTTATTTTTAGTTTGTTTTGTATTTATTGAGTTTCCGTTTTTGGGCAGTAATCATACTCATGTGAAATTTATTTGCCTAAATTTTCTTTGCTGTTTTGTTAGGATGCCATGTGATCAACTTTATTTCATTATATCACGTTGGAATTTTTGCTATTTTAGAGTTTCAATCATCTAACATCGCAGCGGAAAAGGCAAATAGCGGCATTTAATTATTATATGTACATTATGTAGTATTTCTTTACAACATCGTATTATTTCCATCTTATCATGACCTTCACATTTTCATACAACAAACCTGATTTAGGCGGTAGCTGGCTTAAACACGAAACATACCTTCAATTTATGACATCTAGCATTCCTTATATGTCCAGTATATCACGCAAAAAAAATAACAGCTGTGGTAGGTTTTTGAAAATTACGGAATCTGTGGTAGGCTTTTGCACTTATTGCTGAATGTATTTTTCATTTCCGGTTTTCAAATGGACTTTTTACCAGTTCTGAGCTGATCTGATTCATGCAGCGCTGTGTGCCATTTGGCTTGTGTTTGATTTTACATTTCAATCTTTGTCATTACTTGATCATAACTCACAACATCATTATATTTGGTAATATTGTTTTATTGATTTCACTTCAAAGATGATTAAAACATTACTTATTGTTTTTTTTACCCATTTATCTTTAACTCCCTTTCACTTGAATCGTCCCATTCCTTACTCGGTAGCAATAACTATTAGGTCAGCAAAAATAAAAGTGGATTGCTGTTATAAAATCAGCATCAAGTAGCAAATAGTGACCATGGCAACAGTAAATTAAAATGTATAAATGTTAGTTTTGTAAAATTTCAATAGATTTAATAAACTTTTTCAGGATACCTCATATCAAGATTTTGGTGAAATGCTGCTATCGCTGAAAACGAATGAAAACGTGCTTATCCGCGAAACCACAGAACTCTACACTTTAACATTTTACAACATTTCTTGCATTTCAGGATCAACCGAACGAAGATCATATATTATAGAACGAATGCTTGTAGTATTTTTCATTTACATAAATATATACACCATTATATAAATATTTCATGAGAATGGGTGGGACCATCAGGGCACCCGATTGAAGCCCTCTGGATGGGGAGAGTGGGAATGCCAACTTCCCATTGCTAACAATTTGTGAATAGAGGGCGGGCTCTTCTCCCCGCCCATTGGGGCATACTCATGTTAGATAGCATGCTCTTTTGACCAATTGTTCAGTTTTGTTGTTGGAAGGAGATTCTTTATATCCCTGTGGATACGTATAAGTGATGTTGCATATCGATCCACCCAACCCCTTTTTGGCCCTTCATACAACGGCATTATTAGGATAATCAGTGGTTATTAAAGCTTGATCAAGTCTAACAGAGAGGAGAGCCCATTGCTGTCGGACTTAGTTTCCGTGCTACAATGGGTGGTAGTACATATCATACATCATACCAAGATTTTAAAGATAAGTTTAAGCAATTGCAATTGTGTAATAAGGTCATCATCTTTACTCCACTGATCTATTTTACCAGCATTCATGACATGCACTTTTTTATACAAAAGATCAATGACCTAGCGAGCTGAATTTATGTGCAATTTTCTGGCAAACTGACAATTTAAAAATGTACCAACCAAACCAAAATATATTATTTTATATAAAATAAAATCAATTGTTTGTTTGGTTTTGTATAAAAAAAGTCAAACAACCCTCCCTCCACAGGTGAAAAAAAAACTCCCCCACCACCACCACACCACGCTACTCCAAAAAAAGATATAGTGCCCCGTAGTCCGCCCATATTTATTAGTAGTTTTAAAAAAGAAAAAAGCCCCCCCAAAAAAAGGCGGGTGAGTAAAGTACGGGCTGGAAACTAGTATAGCTTTCCGATTTTCTTGGGCACCAGGACACCACCATGTGCTATGTTCACACCAGATAGTAGTTTATTCAATTCCTCATCGCTGCAAATGGCAGACTTCAAAATACGGGGCATGATTCTAGTATTCAATTTCAAGTATTCGTTGTAATGGACGGCGTTTCCTATTCTTTAGAAGTGGCCACAAATTTCAACACAATAGCTAGATTGGTTCTTCAGCCTTGCTTTGTCTTCCGTGCTATAAACGGACGGACTATGGAGACAAAAGTAAGGCAAAGTGATGATGTGATGTGATAAGAACCCACCATTAGTGCAAGTATTACCTATGTCTGCAGGACTATCTTCAGCAGGTTGCCCCCAAAAAAAAACCTAGGTGATGGCTTAGTGTAGCAGGGCCAGTCGATCTCAATGAGGACCTTCGGAAGACTACGGCCAGAAGGCCGCGTGTCTTCTCATGACAAGAGCCTGGCGACCCCACGAACCCTTGTCCAGTCAACAAATCCTCCGACTGCCTTTGGCTACATCCCCCAATCACAGTTATATTGTTGTTTTAGGATCAGTAGACATTTTTAGCATAAATAATGATTTATAAAAAAATTTAAGATACAAAATGTAGGAAATTTCACGGCCTTAATGAAGCTTAGATTCAATTAATTAATTTATTAAAGTTTTCATTAGTACTAGCGTTTGTACTGAGATATTGCAAATTTGTACTGTTCCTAATAAAAAAAGTTGTTTAAAATTTTAATAACTTACCATAAAAGCATACCAGTCTCTATGTTTTATCATATATTCAATGTATAAAACTTTCAAACGCATCTTTCACTGCTTATTACTCGTATAAGGCTCATATGCTTTTATAGGCTGTTAAAATATGATATGGTTCAAAATCTAAAATACATATACTTTGCTCGTTCCTTACAAGGTCTTACTTTTCTCACATAAAACAATTAAGATATCATAAAAAACAAAAATGTTATTTAAACATATTGCAAACTTGAATAAAAATTTAGAGCAAATTAAATTACTTGACAATGTAAAAAGCGGCTACAGCAAGTCAATAGGAGAACATAATATGCGTATGTACAAAATATATCTAACGTCCACTGGATTGTTACTGAAAAAAGATTAGTTAAGTATTAATTAGATAAGTATTAATATCCTAATAGTCCTGGAAAAGCTGAAAACAGATAGGTCATTCCAAATATCAATAATTTTTTTTTTATAAGACATGTTGTTGAAAATTTTCTGAATACTGTCCTTACATTACAAAGATAGAAATTGGAGCGATCGAAGAGCCCTGTTTGATGATTTCTGAAATAAATGGCTTATCTTATCATAATACTACCAAATAAAATATTTCAATCTAATCATATACTGCTAATAAGCGCATGCCAGTCTTTTATGAATATAGTAGTTGAAATTCAGAAGTGAAATTTCAAAGTAAATGTTATGCTAAAATGCAAATAAACAAATTGAGCTTTTCATTCATGTCATGTTGCCCCAAGCTCTTGAGATAAATGGTTTTGGAACGCAAAGATGATTCCAAAGCGTACTGGAATTAATTATTGATATGAGAAAGGAAAATTATATGATGTGATTTACAGGTCGCACCCCCTCGCTTCGCTATTGTCAAAATGACAACATTGCCCAGGCTACGCCAACCAGCGTCTCCATGTTTCAGCTGGCAGTCTTTTGTGATCATATGACTCGTGGAGGCGTGAGGTAGGAACTTGTGAGGACCAGAGGTCGGTCGCACCCTCCTTCGAAGTTGCCAACTCACCATTGGAAGCCCATGGCGACAAAAGTAAGGCAAAGTCGGTCAAATCTGGTCAAGCTGAGAGCTGATATCTAACTTTGAAATTATTTCGCTTCGACCCCTGTGTTTTATACGAGCATAGTCTGGATGAAAGAGGGCCACGATAATGCAGTAGAAAGCCAAATTCATAAAAGGGAACGGGCTCGGCTATAAAATCAAACCCTATTGCAGTTTTAAATGTGGAATGAAACTTAATGAAATGAAAAGAAGAAGAAAATTTTGAACCTTTGCTACACGTTTTTGAGGACCCTGATAGGGAAAACCTAATATTTCCAAAGCAATTTAATATTCAGTTTCGTATGGGAGCAAAAGAAGGTAATTTTTCAGCACATAATTAATCTACCTCTGCTCAAAACAAATAGTTCAAATTATAATGCACTTTCACTTTAGCCTGAGGCCCCGACTCTTCTAAACATTTAAATAACACCCAGTTTAGAAAAGAAAAACGTAGTTCTACGTTAAGAGTTGCTGAATTTGAGTCAAATTACATATATTTCGAATTGGTACTGCAGTATGACTCCAACGTTCGAAAAAAACGGAGGTTGGATTGATAGCAAACTTACCAAATACATTCAATATCAAACTGTTGCCCTACCTGCCCAAAGCAGAAGTATGTCTCAAGCCAAGCCCACTAAGAGATGAAAAAAAACAACCCGATAAATATCTGAATCCACTCGGCTGGTGCTCCGTTTGGAGACCTACATTTTCTAATTAAAGGCCTAAAAATCAAATCAGAAGCAATCATCTGCACCTTGACTGTGCTGACGCAGCACATTGCATCGCACCTCAATCTCGGACAATCATAGGCCGGCCAATTTAAAATTATCGCTATCATCATTATCATGCCGCCCAATTACCAATCATCTGCATGTCGTATTTCCCCACTTTCGTCGCAAAAAAAACCAAACCGTCCAAAATGGGTACCGCTACGTGCGGGTGTGCACCTGCTGCAGAATTTCCCGATTATCGGAATCAATGTTCCCAAGAACGATACGCCCCATTACACGCGATCAATTCAATTTACTGGCAGCAGCGCCATGGTGGCATTGTGCTGGTTCTGAAGCGAAAGAAGAGAAGGAAAAGCGAATTCCGCATTCTCCGGTGAAAATTGCGTAAGCATTGATGCCGATCTTCTCCAGTTCTTCTCCGATCAAGGTTCAGCGCTCTTCGAGGTCGACGAGCGCACGAAGAACGTAAAACAGCCGTGAATAATGAATAACTATAATAGTAAATAAACGATCTGAAGCGAATGTCGGTGAAGGTGTTTAACCTGCTACTAAATTGCTCCAGCTGGGGCCCGGGGTTCTTCCACTCCTCGCTTCGGATCAGTTACCAACTAGCGGCGGTGGTGGAAGATCGAAGGAACAAACGAAAAGCCAAACAGAAACAGACATGTAGCTACGCAAAGATCATGAAATAACGAGTCAATTACGCTTACGGTAACCTAGGTTCTGTGATGCGCGCACCTTGACTCTGGCTAAAACAGCCGACGGTGGGTAGGTAAATAACCGGGGAGTGGAGTTCGGATTGGAAAGCACAACAAAACATTAAAGGTGAAGGAGGATGGTTCTGGCTATGAGCCGGAAAAAGAGCTGAAACGGTTTGTGTACTTCCTTTGATTCGACAACGTCCGCCTTGTAGAGGGGTAATGCCCGGGGGAGGGTAATTGATAGAACCGCTATCGATACGGTTCATTTGAATGTCCCACTGAAGAGGGCATCTAGCCCTTTTGAACTGTGCGCTGTAAGTTGTGAATTACGTTGATGCCATTCTGATGATTTCATCCTCTCCTACAAATATGAGTCTCGTACATTGTTAGCGGTGATCTGTCTGAAATTACGATCACGCGAAATGCCAAAGAAAGTCTCGAAATGCGCATAGCAAGCCAAGAATGCGACCACTGTGCTGTCACTTATCACGCACATTCGTGGCATTCCGATGGCACATAGTCGAAATTGTTTCAAGTTTACCCACAAGCGCCACTCCTTAGGTGAAACTACTGTTATAACGGTTACATATTCTCGTCACAAGTTGGTCTGGTAAAAGGTTAGAAGTATTCAATTTCACAGGCAAAAAGATAAGTACCCGGCGAGACCTTTTCGGCGTTGATGACATCTTTGCGGTCTAGAGTGCTGTAAATAAAAACAAATCGCATTTAGGTAGAGTGGCAAAGTCCGACGGTTTCATCCGTAGGATCGTTGGCTGAACGGTTTATGAAGTGTCAGAAAGTAAAAGGTGACAAATTACTTTCTTCTGTTCCCGGTTTACGTGTCGGGCGGCTAGCTGCACTATCAACCGCGGAATCCATCGTAATCCCTGCCTTCAGATTGCGATGGAATGCGAACGAGATGAATTAATTAATTCTGACTAATTTAAATTAAGGAAATACTGAAATAACAGTGGAATATGGTATTTTTAGGGCCTCGTGCTTGCATGCCATACCAGACGGCGGAGTCGCGGGTTTACAGTTCTAAGTGTACTAATCTTGCTTCATCATAAGGTTGCGAGTCACGGGAAGGAGATCCTCGAAAGATGATTGGATGCAGAACATTCAAATTTGTAGCAATTAATCAGTGTTCATCACTCCAAGGCGGATTGCTGTCAGTGGAAGCTGTCATACCTTTAGTTGATTATGCAATGCGGGTTCAAGTGAAACGGTGATTTCGAGCTGATTATTGGTGATTCGAAAAAGAGACGTAGTGACAGTTGGCAGTGCCTTTTTGAAAATAATGAAATTTTTTGCCCTTTCTCATTAATAGTTCTAGTTCCATTTATTGAACAACATTGTTTGGAAAATCTTAAGGTGAATTGCTGCTCCTTGTATTTTTTTTCTAACTTTTATCTCTCTCTCTCGCAAACTTACCTCGAGAGGAAACCGAGAAGTGATAAAAACATTGGACGTGCTGATCCTGTCATGGATGGAAAGGTAAAGAGTATATTGAAGGAAAACCCGGATATCTTGGAAACAGTGGCTCGTAAAACAAGGATATCACCTGATTTTATGTAAAACTCAAAACAGCGTTTGGGGCTGAAGTCGTATGAAGTAAAAACAGTTCAAAAGCGCAACCACAAACAGAACTTGACAGCCAAATCACGAGCTCGCCGTTTGTACTGTGAATATTTGACGAAGTTTTCATGCGTTATTATGGACGATGAAACTTATGTCCTAACAGATTTTAAGCATCTTTCAGGGCTGGTTTTCTACTCTGCTATGGCCTAAAATGCTACAGCTGAGCATTTCAGGACGATAATGGCATCGAAATTTCCGAAAAAAAAATCCCTTGTTTGGCAAGCAAATTGCACGTGTGCCAGAAAGAGGAAGTTCTTCCGTCATTACAGGTACAATCAACACAGAGATTTACCAGAAAGAGTGTTAACAGAAGCGATTGCTACATTCCACTAAAAACCACAAGGAAAAACTTTTGTGCTGGCCCGATTTGGGATCATGCCATTATGCTCAAACAATGATGGAGATTTTTAGACCCAGAGCTCCATGCCAGTTTCCGTTAGCTTGGGTCCCAAAACCACCAAATATAGTATTTTGACCTCATGCGATTTGCATTTTTCTTCACAAATTGGCATCAAAAATAGAAATTTTGATATATTTTGAGAACCACTCAAATAACTGGCTAAGCTTTTTTGGACTTTAACACACAACTTCAGGGAACGCCTGTGTTTTTAAGGCCCATTTCATCAAACAAGCCACTGAAATCATGACAAACGCATGACAGTCCATCCTATGTAAAAAAATGATGGATAGGACTCATGCCGCTTCCATTGTTTAGTAATTTTAACGTCACCGTCGAGGAGTTCCCATTTATTGAGACTTAAAACTTCCCAGAAGTTCTCTGAAAGACTTCCATGAAGTTCTCTGAAGAATTTTCCTAAAGTTCTATGAAAGACTTCCCTGAAGTTCTCTGCAGAACTTCCCTGAAGTTCTCTGCAGAACTTCCCTGAAGTTCTCTGCAGAACTTCCCTGAAGTTCTCTGCAGAACTTCCCTGAAGTTCACAGAAGAACCTTCCTGAAGTTCTCTGAAGATCTTCCATGAAGTTCTCTGAAGGACTTACCCGAAGTTTTGTGAAGAGCTTCTCTGAAGTTCTTTGAAGAACTTCCCTGAAGTTCTCTGACAAACTTCCATGAAGTTCTCTGACAAACTTCCATGAAGTTCTCTGACAAACTTCCTTGAAGTTCACTGAAGAACTTCCATACAGTTCTCTGAAGAACTTCCATGAAGTTCTCTGAACATCTTCCCTGAAGTTCTCTGAAGAGCTTCCATGAAGTTCTATGAAGAAATTCCATGAAGTTCTCTGAAAAACTTCCCTGAAGTTTTCATGAAGTTCTCTGAAGGACTTACCCGAAGTTTTGTGAAGAACATCTCTGAAGGTCTAACCCGAAGTTGTCAGATGAACGTACCAAAAATACCAATATTGGGGGAATCAGCCCAGTGCCACGCTGTGAAATAATTCTAAACTATGAAGTCGACCGTCTATAAGACCATGATAACTCGAATACATTTTCTGAGAACCATGAATTCATACATGATCTAGATATCAAAATACAGATATTAAAAAACTTCACATGAACACTAGGGCCACGTAGCGGAAGAATTCTGAGCTAATGTGTACACCATTCGAAAAGCTCTGACCCCTCGAATATCGTTTTTGAAGATGCCATCTAGCTATATGTCAATACTCTCGAGATCCAGAAAATACAGTAAATTTACATGCACACTAGCGCCACGGCATGAGATAATTCTGAACTGTTGAGTCGAGCGTCTGGGAGCTCCGTATTTTATAGCTAACTTTCCTGAAGACAGTAAATTTATACACGATCTAGATCTCAAAATACAGGTAATACACAAAGCTCACATGTACACTAGTGGCACGTAGCAGACGAGTTCTGAACTAATATTAACACCATCCGAAAGGCCTCAATCAACCAAACATCTTTGTCGAAGACGCCAACTGGCTACATTTCAAGGATCTCGAGATTCCGGTTATAAAGTATGTTTACAGGCACACTAGCGCCGCGTTGTGGGGTAATTCTGAACTTTTAAGTCCACCATCCACCAGGCCTTCAACTTGATCTTTTGAACAATTTTTATGAATGAAGTAACTTCCTATATACGAGGGATCCTGAGATATTTTCTGATGAAACAACAAAGGTCAATGCCCATATATCATTTGAGACCACCATCAAGGAAATCCGGGCATGTGGAGGGCTTTACTGTACTGTACTGTTTTTTTTTCGTTAAAGTCTGAGAAATTTTCAAAAAAGGCTTTTGGAGTATTTTCATTTAAGCTTAGCCAGTTGTTTGAGTGGTTCTCAAAATATATCAAAATTTCAATTTGTTATGCTAATTTGTGAAGAAAAATGCAAATCGCATGAGGTCAAAATACGATATTCGGTGGTTTTGGGACCTAAGCTAATGGAAACTGGCATGGAGCTCTGGATCTCAAAACTATTTTTGGATTTTGTCGACCAGTGTTATTAATCCTATATTACGCATCCTTGCTCTGCTCCATCATCACCATAACAATGGCCTCGACAAGGCAGGACAAAACAGCAAGAAACGTATACCAACGCTCATCGATATAGCGTCCACGTTATTCTTAAGGGATGGAGCAAAAGCTTTCTACAACATCGATCCCGAAGGCAGCTGCAACTACGTTCAAGTCACGTTCGACGTAAAAAAATTCCATTCGTCATTTCCGACTTCGACACGATGAGCTGGCGAACGCAAATGGCCTGTTGAAAGACCTCGATCCAACAGTGAAGAAGCCAAGAACCATTACGAAACATCCTCTTCCTATCGACCAGCAGTTGCTCATTGAATCAATGGTGAAGCTAGCCATTAGCTCCCCATATCGTGTTTCGAATGGGAGGGCTTTGAAGATTTTCTAAGCCCGATCACAACAGCTCTCAGATGTACATTGAATCGGGATCATCACGCCAAAATTGCGATGCGATTGAAAGAAATAATCAAGGAGTAAATGCACGGAAAGCTAATTTGCTCAAAAATAGACTCCGCGGCCCGGAACTACCGTCACATTTCGGGACTAAATGTTCAGTATGCAGTCGGTGACAAAGTGGTTATTCGTACGCTCGGTTAGTGAATTCCATTTATACCTTATTTTGTCACTAGCATGTACCAAAAATGATAAAAAAATGATAAGTAAAGAACACCAACACTAAACAATTTCTGATAGTGTCAAGTTTCTGCTGTTAGTTTGCATAAGGGTTAGGCAAACCTGAGAGAAATCATTATTTGCATTTGACGCAAAGACTCTCTTCACGTGTTCCTCTGGTTGAGGTAGTATGGTTATATACTCTCACACACGCACACATGCACACACGTTATAAACATTCATTGCGTAAATATTCAGTGAAATGAATGAATTTTTCATTCCCTGTGATATGGCAAGATGAACACGAATTACTGTCTTGTTCATTGCCTTTGAATCGAAAAGCGAAAGTTTGTGGAACGATTGCTTGGAATGCAAAAGTGCAAAAGAAGTGAAAGCAAAAATCATGACCGAAATAATTTTTCAGTACGTTGAAGTTGTGGAAAGATGGACAACGAATTTATTATTGATTCAGTTTCAGTTGCGTCAGTATAGTGTTTTTTTTTCAACTCTGGTACGAAGCCAATCAAATGAATATTGTACCAGAAACCGCAAATTCGCTAAATTGTCCAGAGTTACCTCCAATCGAGAGATATTGGGCTCTGATGAAGCGGAACCTTTCTGAAAAAACAAGGGGTCAAAAATATCAAACACTTCCAACAAAGTTCAACAAAGATGGCCACCACGGTATTTGAAGAGTCTGCACAAATCCTCTTGGATTGAGTTAAGCATAAAGTTTGAAAATTTTATCAAAATACCGCATTACAACTAAAACTGATCCAGATTATTGTGCATACAGACATTATTTCAATGGGAGTTCATAAAACTTATTACCAATCAACAACTAAAATTTTCATTTTCAATACTGAAAAGGCTAGTGATATTTCTGAGGCAGCCTTTGGTCTACACTACACTGATAGGCAAAAAAAGTGGCCAACTCATCATTTTTTAAATTTCTGTAATTGATGTGGTTCAAATTAAATTAAACAAACCGTAATCTTTTTAATATCTTATTTTTGATGTTCTTTTTCAGTCAAACTTATGGACTACATTTAAAAAAGTTTTACCAAAAGAAAATCAATTTGTGTTGAAAAGTGACTAAAAAAAGTGCCCACTGCGCTTTGGCTCCAGAAAAGATAAATTAAAATAAAAGAAAAGCATTTTAATTATAAATGTGTCCTCCTTTGGCCTTCAGGACCTGCTACAGATGCTTCGGCTTTTTTTCCGTCATGTTTTTAGGTGCTGTGGATCCAACTCTTCCCAGGCGCGCATCTGGGCTTAAAAATAGTTATTATAATTCCGAATGGGGTGGAGGTCCGGGCTTTGTCGAGGCCATTTCAGCGGTTTGATCCGACAAAACCCGAAGAAAGACTTCATTTTCTTGGCTGTATGCTTCAGGTTTTTATCCTGCGGATATATCAACTTCTCTTCATCTGGATCTGTGGAACCTCTAGATATTCCCGCATGTTGTTGATGTAAGAATCTGCCGTTATATTCCGAAGAGTTTCATGAAGCTCCCCTACAGCCCACGAAAACCACTACCGGATTAAACTAAAGGATTAAAGTTGCTTTTATTATCATTGTCACTTAAAGGATTGTTGCAAACAGACTTCTTCCATAATATCACTGCTGGCCAATGGGTGTTAGATTCAATACACACACACATTTTCAAACTCATATTTGCTGCAGAAAAATAAATTGACATCTCCAAAACAGTCAGATAATACCCACACAGTGAACTCCGTTTCTCTTGCCTTAACCGCAGTATACTAATCAGCAATCGCATTATAATCAAGTTGCCGAAAATGAAGAACTACCACATGGTAGGAACACATCCACAAATTATTAAAGATCTTCTTGCCATCTGACGGAAACACACACATACACTGATAGGCAAAATAAAGTGCCCACCTCATCGTTTTTTCAATTTCTCTCATTTACTTGGTTCAAATTAAAGTAAACACACTGTATTTTTTTTATTATCTTATTTTTTATATTCTTTTTAAGTTTCACTTATGGAATACTGAAAAAAAGGAGTTTTACTTAAAGAAAAAAAAAATCAATTTGTGTTGAAAAAAAAAACACAGTGACAAAATAAAGTGCCCACTTCATTTAGGCTACAGAAAACATAAATAAAAGTAAAATAAAAGCATTTCAATAATTGATGTGTCCTCCTTTGGCCTTCAGGACCTCCTGCAGGCGCTTCGACATGCTCTCGACCAGGTTCTTTAGGTGCTGTGGATCTAGCTCTTCCCAGGCGCGCTCCAGGGCTTCAAAATAGTTATTTTTATTGGTAACACCAGTTTTGTCAACCCTGGCATCGAGAATCGCCCACAAATTCTCGATGGGATTGAGGTCCGGGCTTTGTGGAGGCCAATTCAGCGGTTTGATCCGACAAGACCGGAAGAAAGACTTGGTCTTCTTGGCAGTATGCTTCGGGTCGTTGTCCTGCTGGAATACGAACTTCTCTTCAAGGCCCGTCTGGATCAGCGAAACCTCCAGTTTTTCTCGCAGGATGTTGATGTAAGAATCTGCCGTCATTATCTCGTCGATTTTCACAATGCTTCCCACTCCACCCCACGAAAAACACCCCCAGACCATCACATTTCCTCCTCCATGCTTATCGTGCCTTGGATGTGGCGCTCCTGAAGCTCCTCTCCCGATCTGCACCAAACACGAAACCGCCGCTTTCGGTTAAACAGCTCGAATTTTGATTCGTCCGTCCAGAGAACCGTTTTCCAGAACTCTAGGGGCTTATCAGCATGCTCCTTAGCAAACTTAAGCCGTTTGGCTTTGTTTACCTTGCTGATAAATGGGCGCTTCCGGGCAAGTTTGCTATTCAACCCCTGTGCTACGAGACGGCGACGAACAGTTCGACCGGAAACTGATAACTGAGGGTTTCCTGGATCTCGCAGGACAGTTACCTTCGGGTTCTTCTTGACTTCGCGCATGATCTTGGTGTCCGTTCTCGCATCCGTTTTCCGCTTCCTGCCTCTGCCAGGGCGATCCACCACTGATCCAAACGTTTTAAGCTTCAGAAGAATTTTGCCAACCGCTGCCTTACTGATACTGTACTTCTTAGCGACAGCCCGGTGCGATTCACCGTTTTGCACATCACGAACGACCAATTTTCGGATACACAAGGGAATTGCTTTCGAAAGCACTGCGTTCTCCATTTTTTTCAATTGAATCAAATGCGATCACGTATACAAATGCACCAGGTTGAGCCGTTTGCTTCAAAACATGTCAAAATATCAAAACATAAACAATCGAGGGGTCTTCCAATGGAAACTTATCGAAAACATATCGATTTTTTAAGTGGGCACTTTATTTTGTCACGGTTTATTTTTTTTTCAACACAAAGTGATTTTTTTTTCTTTAAGTAAAACTCCTTTTTTTTCAGTATTCCATTAGTGAAACTTAAAGAGAATATAAAAAATAATATAATACAAAAAAATACAGTGTGTTTACTTTAATTTGAACCAAGTAAATGAGAGAAATTGAAAAAACTATGAGGTGGGCACTTTATTTTGCCTATCAGTGTACGGACACAAACACATCTAGTATGAATGATAGACTTACAGCGATCGCACAAACAATACAATACACAATACAATAACAATAGACTACCCATCGAACAGGTATGAGTCTCAAGATTTGTAGATAGTAAAAACGACGAACTACCACATGGTAGGAACTTACACACTTAGAAAATTTTACAGTATTCGGTAATTTTTTACCGAACTTTATCCGATTTAACGGATTTCGGTGAAATTTTACAGTATTCCGGTAAAAAAAAACTAAATGTCAACTGTAAAATTTTCTTAGTGTGTATATATTAAGTGTAAATGATGCACACCCCTTGTCCGTTGACAGGTATAAAATAACAACAAAAATCACACGTTCTTATTGAAGTACAAATGCAACTATTATCTTACACCATCTGCTTCTTTTTAAGTCGAGCGCTGGACACTGAAGAAATCTGAAGAAGTCGCAGATGAAGCAGTCCTATCTGTCAAAGAATAAGCTTTTCTCGCGTTTACTAGGGGTAGTTTGAAAAGTTTTTTAGTGCTTTATTTTTTTAGTTTTTAAAAAGTGGTCTAATGAAGTATTAGTTTCAATTTTCCTTTTATTATAATATCAATCGTTCTACGAATACGCTCGTAGAAGGGTAACTAGATTATAAAAGAAAAACAGCAGAACAAACATGTTAGGGAACTATAATTCTTTGTTATTATTTTATGTTATCTTATTATCTTATTGTAAGATAATAGATAATTGTTTATCACTTTGTTTACGGGGGAGTATGCTCATTTACACTTCCTGTCCGCTTCCTAGCATCTTGCTATGAAGTACCTGGTGGTCAGTCACCCACCGATTACCTGTCGATCTGCCAAATTTTGGTAAACCGACTACTAAGAATTATCTCAGACAGATCGCAGCAAGCCGTGCTTTTAAAATGACGTGTTTTGTTTTTGCTGCGTCGTTTTCGCGGAAAGAAAATTAAAAAATATTGCTTCATTCAACTAAAATAAATGGTGATATTATAGTTTTTCCGAGTACTTTGCGTAGGACGTTGAGAATGGAATCCCTCTCATAGTGTGTTATGGTCGTGTTTCTTGAGATGGATTGTTTTTCCCATTTTTTGTGTTTTTATTGACCCGCTCCTGCATCCGGACGAGCTTTCCAGCATCAGATAAGGAACATTGGTGAGGTCGTTTTGATTATCAAAAATTACCTTAACTATATACACGCCAGGATCAATAATGTCCATTTTTTATTCTGGAAGTGTGAAAACTCTTCACATATCCATTTGATGTGTGAAGATTTTCATGCGGGGCTTATTGTATACGAAGATGACCTCAGAATGTATGTGTATGAACAGGCATTCTTGAAATGGGTCGTTGGATTTTCAATAGAGCTGTCACCTTCAATCTCCAGGGCTAAAAATGTTTGCACATAGTGATCACATATAAATTACTGAAGAAATGCAGACAAGTTTCTTCCATAAAAGCTCTGCCGGTCAGTGGGAGATTGATTGTAAAGACACACACACACACACACCGACTGCTTAGAATAATCTCAAATTGTAATATTCCGCCCACTATATCACAAAATATTGCGAGTAGTTGAACGGATTAGATATAAGGAAAGCATTGGGTATAGGACCAAGTCTCTGCCAGTTAGTACCAAATTAATGAGCGTAGGAATCAATAGAATCAATGTCAGTTACTAATGCTATGATGGGCCACCATTCGGAGGGGCGGCCTAACTTCTCTTATCTCTATTTGCAGGATATCCACAGAAGAGGGCATGCCGCTGCTCATGCCTAACTATTACCTACACAGGCAGAAAAAGCGATCACCATTATTTAAGAGTTTTCGGTGATTGGGTCATGCCGGACTATTCGAGGTGCGGTGCAACTGGCGTTCGATGTTCTGTTGCTTGAAGGAGCGGTTCCATGCTTTTGGCGGGTAGTGCTAGTTACATACTTTCTGCGTATCGTTAACCAAAACGAACCCTGCTGCTGACCTTTTCCCAACTATCCAACATCCCAGTGTTTTCTCGTGGAAGTGCAGAGGATTTCTCGGCTTCCTTCAAAGCGAGTATCACGTCAACACGTTCCTTCCCATTCCCTACTTAACCAGCATTCGGTTTTTTGTGTAAATACAGCTGATCTGGCAATATTGGAGTACCATCCGTGGGCGGTCAATCATGCTAATGCTCGTGCTCAATTGTTTATCACTTTGTTTACATTTTTGTTTAAAGAATCAGATACATCGTTTTGAATAATTTGTCGAGAATTTGCTGGAAAATATTTATTTAGTCCACTCAATCTGCTGCACGTAATCGATGCACTGACAATCATAGCAACCATCTAATTCTTATTAGATCCTCCCAACAAGTATACATAGTTGAATGGATTGAATCGAAAGCTGGCATTAAATTGGTGAGTTGACCACGTTCATCTTCGGTCTGCTACTTGTGTAAAACTATAAACCGACATTTTAAATGTATGTCGTTATGCTCCTGGTAGGCGATGCTGCAGTTATGCGTTAACTGTCATGTAAATGTTTATCAGTAAAAAGTCTAGCACATAACCTAAAATGTTTTGTTTGTTTTTCTCTGCACTTGCTTTTTATAATGGCTGCCCATATTAACTTTTACACACGTTTTTTTTTTCTTTTTTTTTTCAAGAAAATGTATACGGACATCAATGTCTGTTCTCAGTGATTTGACTATGGATTCGAGATGAGTCTACATATTGTGGGTTTTTTCAGTTTATGTTAAAATGTTTTAATTATTGGTATCTAAAACGTACGCTTCATTGAAAAATTATCCAATATTGACTTTTAATAGGCTTAAAATAATTCCCAGCCTTGCGATTTGAATGTCTCAGTCCTACTTGGCGTTAATTAACGATTATTCGGTTGTGTTATTGAAACTGACAACCAATAATGTAGATTCCGCAATGGTTGGGAGGAGGGGAAGGAGCAGAAGCGTGACGTGTGAGATTTATGCTTGGCGCCAATTGAAAGCAAAATTCCTGAATTAACAACAATGCGTTCCATTATTGATACGCCCACCTACAGACGCGCACCAGCAGCACCAGCTTAATGCAAGGCGACGCCACTGCTGACACACTCTACATTCACGTACATCCACAGTACGGGCAGCCTCACACCAAGTCCATGTATTATTAATTATGAATAATCCCAATTCAATGGGATGTGAAAATGGTAATGAATCAAAAAAAAAGTATATCACGACCAATGCCGCGACAAGCTTTACTATTTTCAGTATGCTCACACCACAGGCTATAGAAAATGCGCAAACACTTCCAGCAACATTGAATCGTCTGTATCAGAAACTATGCATACAACTGTTGGAATTCGAAAAAAAAAACTGCCTGAATGGGCCAACATTCCCGGGAAGGAGAGCGGATTTATCTCCATATGACTCCGCTCAACTTCGAAGCACAATTGCCTTCACACAATGCAATGAAATATGTTCTCGAAAGTATTCCATTATTCGCCCGCAGACGCATTAATAACCTCGGAAATACCATCTCAGGTCACCGTCGCCAATGCTGGGGAGAATCACAGGAAGGCGTTCCATGGAGCACGTTATGGAGCACGGTGAAACTCACCTTGATTCGGTATCGTAAAATTTTCTCCATTTTCGAACTCATTCAACCGAAAGGGTAATCACTTCACTTGTTGCTCACGACTAATCACGAATTTCTATAATATGCTAAATAGACTGCGCGCGCCGTGAACACAATTTGCTTCAGAACGGTGGGAAAGTCGAACGAGAACTGCTTATTTCTCGTCCGAGCTCCGAGGGATCGTCTTACAGGAAAGGGGGCCACCGAAAAGTCCGGTCATCCGTACTACCACAAGCACTTGGCTAGTCGCAAAAAATAATAATAATATTGCGAGGCGCACACATGTCTCCACGCTAGCAGAGAACCTGAAATTTAATAGTGGCATGATGATCGTATTAAAAAAAAAAGTAAGGTGGAGTGGTAGAAATGAAGCATGAATATAATATTCGCCGTGTTCGGATCGTCCCTCTTGCACTGCTGCTAAAAGCTAACCAACCGTCGCCAGGTGGCTAGATTTCTGTGACCGTCGTGTCGTTTTGGGGTCCCTGTGCAGTGTTAGCACGACGATGACGACGCGATGAGCAGGGATGGGCTTTTTAACGTACCCCCAGAGACGTGTGGGCTTTCCGTGCCCGAAGAGTTAACCTTTTGGCAAGTGGTTTATGGGAAGTTGGCTTTTGGTTGATGGTGGTAAGCTTAAGCTCTTACTCAGTGTGGTCTGGTTAGCTAGTTGGGGAGTCTTGTAACATATTACTTTCGGTAGAGATAAATCGTCAACTAAGGTACAAGTGGGGTGAAAAAATGTCTGGTACGAATGATCAAATGATACTGGATTTGTTGTTGCATTAAGTTAACGAAAAATGCTCTGCGAAATGAATAAAGTCAATTAATTTAAAATCGTAAGAGCATATCTAACGCGGGTCGGAGCGTCCATTCACAGCGCTAACGCTAACGTCTAACGCTGGTCCATTCACAACGTCCTACGCAAAGCACTCGAAGAAACTATAATTTCATCATTTATTTTAGTTGCATGAAGGAATATTTTTTTACTTCATTTCCGCAAAAAGAACGCAGCAAAAGCAAAACACGTCATTTTCAAATCACGGCTTGCTGCGATGTTCCGACGTGATCAAGTTAATTAATCTGTGCCTTAAAATTCCATGTGCATCATTCAAGGATGAAATTTGTATAAATATCATTTTTGGCTTTTATGATATCTTATTTTTATATGTGAGAAATGACCTTGTAAAGAACAAGCAAAGTATATGTATATCAAATTTGGGTCCATTTCACATTGGATAAGCTTTTAAAAGCATATGAGTCCTATACTGCCGGTGGAAGCGTAACTATCCCATATGACATTTGGATGTTTTTGATTTGTTATGCCTACCACAGCACTCTGACATGTACTTTCAAAATATAATTCAAACAGGTGTTGTTAGTTTTAGAAAAATCGTAAATACGATGAGTGAAATTTTCCCACCTGAAGTATGGACGCATGATTGTCCCACTGGGAGCAATTTTTGTTCTAGTGAGACAGGTATGCGTCCAATTTTCAATTGGGACAAATCGACTAGGCGTTTTTCCAAAACCAGTTTTTCCAGTGAGAGATGCATTTGAAAGTTTTATTCTTTGAATATACAACATAGAGACTGGTATGCTTTTAAGGTAAGTAGTTTAAATTTTAGGAATAAGCAATATCTCAGCACAATCAAGAGTAAATAAAAACTAAAATAAATTTGTTAATTTCCTACATTTTGTATCTTAAATTTTTTTACAAATCATCATTTATGCTAAACATTTCCACTGTTCCTATAACAACTATATAACTGGGATTGCGGGGGTTAGCCTAAGGCATTCAGGACTTTGTTGACTGGACAAGGGTTCATGGAGTCGCCAGTCCCCCAACTGTGACCAATTGAACGCTACCGGGCAATCGTCAAGCGGAACCTCAAAAAGGCAGGTGCAGTCGCCCTGCCAACAAGTCAGACTTCAACTGGTCAACAGGGCCCAGGAAGTTCATCGAATCCACTGCGTAGAACTAGATGGATGGTATAAAAGCTTAAGTATGATCATATTAATCGTCGATTCAAAGTAAATCTGGACGCACGGTTTAATACACCACCGCGTCCCTGGTGACTGGAACAAAAAATACAGGCATTTGTTGATGTTTTATTGACAGAGCATTTGGTGAAGATTTTTTTCGATTGACAAATTGAAATTGGTGAAGAAAAAGAAATTAATCCCAACAAATCCTTCCCCTCAAAACCATGTAAATTCCCAAACGTGTGTTTTGTATCAACGTTAAGTCTTTGCTGAGTCGATAAAGCGCATCTATCATAAAAGTGGCACTTGGGACAAAGAGCTGAGGAGAAAGGTGTTGAGGTACGTGAAAAGCATCCCAGGTGTCTCAATACGTGATTTGGCAAAGAAATACGATTACAACTTTTCCACCGTGCGTAACATCATTTCGAGAGAAGGATTTAAGTCTTTTTATGCCTGTAAAGCGATTCGGATAATCGCTTCCATGAAACATAATTTAGTGGCCAAAAAGCGAGCACAATTACTATACGAACGAGTTTCGACGAAATTTGATGGCTGTATTTTAATGGATGACGAAACATATGTCAAAATGGATTATAAACAAATCCCCGGACGAAAATTTTACCTGGCAACTGGTCGTGGGGATGTCCCTTCTAGGTATAATTTTTTTTTTGCTGATAAGTTTGCTCGGAAACTAATGATTTGGCAAGGAATCTGCAGTTGTGGCCTTAAAACCAAGGTTTTCATCACATCTCACACAATGACATCGAACGTTTACATTAAAGAGTGTCAAAAAAGTGGATTTTACCCTTCATTTAGCAACACAAGACCAACGTTATGTATTGGCCGGATCTAGCCAGCTAAGATCTAAGCCGCATAAACCACGTAGACTTATTTTTGAAAATCTCAGACCCCCCCCCTCTCCTTTCTTCTTTTTATTTTTTTCCCCCCCCCCCCCCCCAAAAAAGTCTACGTATTTTATGAATAGCCCCTAAGGATCTAAGGAGGTACTAGAATGATATGCTGCAAACAATGTTAATTTCGTCGCAAAGAGATTAATTCTCCGAATCGCCCTGTGTTCAGACCGATCGAAAAATACTGGGCAATTGGCAAGCGAAAAACTTCGAGGATGCGATAAAGAAGTGACAAATGCACAACAAATGCGTTTAAAGTGGAATAAGTTCGCCGTTCATGATGGCATCGATCACAAGTAAAGTGCGACAGTTCGTTCGAAACGGTGAAATGTAATAATTTGTTGTACTATCGTTTGAAAGTTGAATGAATACCCTGTTGTTTGACATTTTGATCAACTGTGTATGTTGTTTAATTCTTGAGTAATGATCACTTGAATGCGTCCAAATTTACTTTGAATCGGCTTTACCGAAATCAGCGATCTGATCAATTTGTTAATTTACATGATATTTTAATAAGTCAAGCTGTAATAAAATACATTATTTTGAAAATTTGCGTATTGTCTTTAGTTTTATTTCAATTTTTAAATGTTAAAAAATGAGGTTATGTGTCCCTTGACTCAGTCTAATATGCAACGATTACATTTTTTATAATAACTCATAAAGTATTTGAGCTGGAAGTGATATTTAACTATTTATACGCTTGCTTAAATAAGTTTATTAAGCAATTTGGAACTATGGATTACAAAAAGTTATACAACTAATTTTATAAAATTAGAAGCTTTCGTGGGATATGGATGTAATGTCGGTTTTTAAGCACTAAATTGGGTTTATTGATGCAACTTCGTCCCATTTAATACATTTATTATTCAAAGCAGTCTTCAAATGTGGTTTTCTTCTGATTTTCTGAATTGCCAGCTGTATTTGAAACACCTGAGTGACTTTCACATATGATGTATCGGCAATTTGATATTGGAAATATTATAATCCACTTCACACAGATTTTGTTCCTTTGTTTTGTGTTTGAATGAGCCATTTGAAAAATATACAACTGAAACTCAGACATTTTTATTGATAATTTTAACAATAACAACATTGTTACTACGCTTTTCATAAAACAGGCCATAGTTGGGAACTTAGACAAAAAAAGTTTCCCTTACATTGGGTCTACGATTTGCTTGTTAAATCATTATTTTACCTACTTGAACCAGTGCACAGTGGGCAAAAATGGACCCAAAATCCCATTAATGCGGGAAATCAAATGGTGTTAGTTTCGTTTAGGGGTGACCACAGTAAGTGTCCCATTTTGCCCATTTCTCCCCTCATTTTGGATTCAAACTAGAATTATTATTGATAAGCTAAACTTGGTTCTACTATATTGAACCCAAGTGCACTGTTAATTTGTAGAAAAAGCTGGAGAACTAAATAGAACAAATTTTACTTGGGTTGGATGCCAGGAAGTGGTCCATTTTACCCGATTTCCACTCACACTTCCCTAATCTCCATATATCATGCGGTTCTGAAGATTGGCGCCGCTAATATTACTCTCACTTGTACTGTACTCAAGTCAAAATGTCCGGAGAATTAAATGGTGATAGTCTCATTTAGGGTTGACCTCAGAAAATGGTCCATTTTATCCGATTTCCCCTCATAATTTGATAAACTCATAAAACGTGCGGTTTTGAAGATCGGCGCCAGTAATATTACTCTCACTTGTACTGTACTTTGTATGTATGAGGGAAGAATCGGGTAAAACGGATCTTCAAATCCGCATGGTATATGCGTTTTCCAAATTATGAGGGGAAATCGGGTAAAATGGACCATTTTCTGAGGGCAACCCTAAACGAGACCAACACCATTCAATTCTCCAAACATTTTGACATAAATAAAGTGCAAAAGAGAGTTATATTACTAGCGCCAATCTTCAGAACCGCATGTTATATCAGATAAGGGAAGTCTGAGGGGAAATCGGGAAAAATGGACCACTTCCTGGCATCCGATCAAAGTAAAATTTGTTCCATTCAGTTCTTCTGCTTTTGCAAATTTACAGTGCAGTGTGTTTAATATAGTAGAACCAAGTTTAGTTTTTGGGTAATAATTCTAGTTTGCATCCAAAATGAGGAGAGAAGTGGGCAAAATGCAGCAGCTCAACGAAATTTTGAACATTTCTACGAACTATGTTATGAAGTTCTTTGATGATTGATGAAATTTTGCAAACATGGCTAAAGTCTTGCGATCATTGAGGGTAATTTGAAAATTAAGTCACAACTGAAGGGGAAATGAACAATCCCTATGATTATTGTTTACAGTATACTACAAACCGAAACACATATTGTCACCACTATTACAGGTTGGTAAAACAAACCTAACGTGCTTTCACAGCTTTGTTTACTTTAATCATGTATGCTTTTTGTAACGAATACATTTTACACTTTGCTTGAGTTTGCTTCCCCAAAAGTTGTATTTCCCAAATATTGAGTTTTGTGCACTAGAGAAGTATAAGAGAGATGCTACAGAAAATTCCAGTCACAAATATGATTTTTTGAAGAATTTGAAGCATTTCAGCTAGCACTACAAGTTTGCACTCCTTGGGGTAAATTGAAATCAGTACTCAAGAGGAAGAATGACACAAGCTGAAAATACCAAACATCTCGCACCTTGCGCAATCTTCTAAAAAGCCTAAAAAAGCTTGTCAAACTTATGCGACCTTATTTTTCAGCTCGGCAAAACGTATATCACTTTTTCTGCAGCGAAATGGCTTCCAGAACCGGGGGTTGGTTTACGAGACAGTTATGGGGCAGACAACGTTGAAGATCAAGACGGAAATTTTGCAAGGTTCCATCCTCTGGATCGAAATGTACAACAGTGTGCTGATGTTGGCGTAGTGATCATTGGTTTTGCGGTTGACATCGTACTGTCAATAACAGGCTAGTGGAAGAGGTGTAGGGGATCCCTGCAGACCGCAAAACGGAGGTACTGTTGGTCAGTAAATGCAAAAACTCCCTGTTCCGAAAGGAGTGATGACGGGCTGAACTTCAATAGCTATGTGAACTATGCCCGGGAGAAGGCGGCGAAGGCCATCAACGCGGTGGGTAGGACCATGCCAAACGACGGTGCACCATTAGTTGTAAAAAGCTTCTTCTGGTTGGTGTATTCTCATCGATACTGAGGCCCAACCTGGATTGCTGAGCTTGACACTGACCAGAATTATGCGTTGCTGAACAGTACGTACCGGCTCGTTAACATTCAAGGCGTGAGCGCGTATAAAAATATCTCCTCGAAGGCAGTGTTCATTATCGCTGAAATCACCCTGGTGGAGGACAGTGAGTGTGAGTGCTAAAGAGTAATACGGAAAATCGTATGAGCGACTTCGATGACCAAGTGCCAGCAGACCGGTACATGGAGACACCTCTAATAAAGGTTCTCTCGACATGAAAAACATACAGAGCGAAACTTCCACCCAAAACTGTAGTACTTCTGCATGTATTGAAATCCAGCGCACCGGCCCGGGATATTTTATACCTCTCGGTTGATCATGAATAATGTAACCCTTATAAAATGTAAATATTTTAATCTCGTCCCAGTTCAAAACTGGGAAATTCAACTGACAATTAGTTTAACTCCCGGTTTGAACGTTATACACAAAGTCGGAAGTAGAGCTGTGCCACTCAGGAAGATGAATAAAATAAATGTTATAATGAACGTCTAAACATCCAGTCTAGTCGTTCGGAGCATAATGATTTTCAACGTCGTCTTCCGGCGTTTCCAGACTTTTGTTCCACTTGCTGTAGCATTTCGCGGAACTGATGGAATTTAATACTTTATTCCTGGATAAGTGTAGTGCTTGATGACGCGATGCTCAACTGACTGAGAAACGTGAATGTTTTGCATTGGGGCTTGTAATTCTTGTCGTAGGAAACCTGTGGGTGTTTCGAAGTTCCGAGACAGAAACAAATTTTAGCACAGCTAAAATTCAAAATTAACGGTGAAGCCGAAAGAGGTATTAGCAATGTAGTTTCAACTCAGGGTTTTCAACCGGGCCGAATGCTTCAGTTAGGCCCGAAATTGTTGTCAAAACTGAGCTGAACTGGGGTCGCAGTTTACCTAGCACATTACCGATGGTTTATGTCTGCTAGTACCGTACTCTCATACAGCCAAATATCATAGTCACGCATATGAAAGCTTCCTCCTAAGAAGGAAATTTCCGTGTAATTTAATTTCCATTTTTGAGTAATTCACCAAGAAGGAAATCTTCAACATCGTCTTCTATAAAACGGCAGGTAGCAGCCGCGGAATTCAATACTTTCTTGAACCAATTGCTCATCTTAATATTCGCCCTACACCAACAAGAATCGGGAGGAATATACCGGGATAAACTACTACCTTTTGACTCGTGAAACATGGAAACTTTTCAGAATTATTTCGAATAGTCGAACGAGCTGAATTAACACCAACCAAATCCAAACAAAGTTGGTGAAGTTCCAAAACAAAACTCACGGCCGTCATCATACATAATTTGAACAATGGCGGTGAAAATGGAATATAGTTGATCTATTTTTGGTGGTCTATATTTTTGGAACTGTTATAAAACTAGACCAAAATATAGAACACCGCTGGAAACGGCCTTAGTGTTTTAAATGCACTTCCACAGTTATTAATTGAGAGCTTTCGATGCCATGTACCATTTTTGCATTAGTATGATTGTGTGGCAAGTACAATCATCCCCTTTGCCCAGGGAGGCGAGAAATTTTCCTTAACGTAAAATTTCTTGACCAGACCAGGAATCGAACGCAGCGTTGCTTTGTAGCTTCATTTTCACCGACTGAGCTAAGGGAGGAAAGTTCAAAGTACCTATTTCTATATCAGATTGCGGCTGATGTGTTTTACTGGCTTGATATTCGAAGCTACAATCTCAAAGCTTGTTTCATTGCGGAGCTTTTCTAAATTCTTGAGAAGTATCTCAATGCCCTGTTATGGTTATAAGCATCAGTCGTCAAAATTTATGCGGTAAATATTATTTTTGTTTTTTTTTTGTGTCTTCCGTGTCAATTGAGTTTTCATGAAACTCATAATAGAAGAAAAAAAAATTCCTGCTTTTTAATTGAAAAAATTGATTCCCTATGTAAATGCCAAGGGCATATGTTCTCGTATTATATGATCTCGTATAAGACTTACATAAATAATTCTCCACGCATATCAAATAGTATAGTGTTATGGATGATCAACTTCAATGTAAATTTCATGTAATGGCTGCAATTGGAAGACAGGATAAAAAAATCTACAATTCGTTACTAAACGTAAGTATGTTAAATATTTGGTTTATGATATCAAAAATTGCCACAAAATAGAATTTGGTGACCTCCGCATTTTATATAGGTACGGGACGGGTTTTAAGCAGCGGGTTTGTTCAGCACCTGGGATAGTTGATGAAGCTGTATGTAATCTATAATTAGAACTGCCAATATTTAGACGTTAATCCCTCTGCTTACTTCTGATCTATCAAAACATACCTTCAGTAACGAGCATTAGACTCAGAAAATGTCAAAGCCATGGAATAAAGTTCCCAATTGCAGGGACTTTTCAAAAGCATGCGGATTGCTTTTCGATCAAGAAAATGTTTTCTTCAGCTCCGCAATCTGCACATAAACTAACAATATTGTATTAGTGTGATTCCGTGCATGTGTGCGAAGGCGAACTGAAATAGGCCAGTTCACGATTTGTGGCAAACGTCAATTTCCTCAACCACTGCTTTGTTTTTCCAATCCGCTCACGAAAACAATCAACCAAAACATGTCGATTGCTACGATCACAAACTCGTCTACTACACTGTAACCGGCCAGTACCCAATAATGGGTAAAATATCACCCATTTCGAACTTAAATGGGTAAAACGATTTAACCGATCAATGGGTAAAGAGCCTGTACGTCAGGCTACCGGGTATTTTTTACCTATTTTTCAAAATGTTTTTTTTTTTTTGGGAAATGGATATGAAGTACTCATTTTTCAAAACGTATATTATTTGGGAAATGAGTATGAAGTACACATATTTCAAAATGTATGTTATTTGCGAAATGAGTATGAAATACCAATTTTTCGTGATTTGTTTTTAGCTTGCGATATTGAATAATGAGCATTAGAATAAACAATTTTTTTTTTACCAACCCCCCCCCCAACCCCCCCCCCCCCCCAAACCCCCCAATTCCCCCCCCACCCAATTAATTTTAATTTTTAAATAATAAAAACCCCTTTTTATTCCATTTCCTTTTTTTTAATTTAGTTTTTCCCGTTTATCACGAAACTTAGTGTCCGGAGTTGTTCCGGTATTCCGCTGGGCATTTGGGTAGCCGTCGGTCCACTCTGTTGCCCTGGGATTTTTTCCGGGCGGTACTTGTGAAAGCCATCAGTGCGCGAAAAGTGTTCGGCGTGGGTCGGCTTGGTACAGTTTTTTCGGTGGTTGCATTCGACAAGAGCTGCGGGGCAGCGCACGGATGAATTAGTGTGCATGTTATCTCGGAGCTGACTGGAGTAGTGCGCGATTCGGTTGTGGTGTGTGCGAGGCTAGCAGAAATTTGCTCGTGTTTTTCGTTCTCGGGTGTAACGATCGGTAAAGAAAATGATTGAGAAATTTGGGCTAGTTCGTCACCGAAGTGAGCTGGTAAAGCAGAGGCTCCTTGATGAATATCATGAATATCAGTGTCGGCGTGAGCGTGAGCATTCGGGCGATAGCGGTGAGAAGGTGATGAAGATGCACAGCGAGAAGAAGAGTGAAAAAGTGTGCTACCAGTGGTAAACCGGGACATTTGCGCCTAAACTGTCTGCAGCAGTCCAGAAGCGGCCCGAGTGGCATTAAAACACACCCCCACCGGAACTTTATGTGAAGTGCGATGCGAAATTGAAATCCGATAGCGCAAAAGCAAAGCAGGCAGACGAGAGTGATTCGACGATTTGTTTTGTAGCTGAATCAAAGTGTAGTGGACCTTGGATCAAGATCCAGGTGGATGTTCAGGCCACATGACAAACTGTAAGTCGATCTTCGACAAATTAGACACGAGTGCGCCAGTGAAGGTTGTTCTGGCCGACGGATCAGAGACGATGTCCATTGGAATTTGAGAAGGCACAGTGAAATATGTGAATGCCAATATAGTTTGGCGGATATTCCGTTCAAAGAGGACTCGTATCGCTGAGAAAACTAGTGAAGAGAGGACTAAACGTGGAATTCAGTCGTTCGAAACGTGAAACTTGGTCTGCACAAGGCAAAGCAGTGGCTCTGACGGAACCGCGAGAAAATTTGTTCGCGTTGAAAGTTGCAGAGGAAGCTCGGCTGGGCAAGGAGGCACCGTCGGCTAGGTCATCGTGTTCCGGCGTCGTTGGATGAAATCCGGAGGACGGAGCTTTCTAAGGACTTCTAGGTTCATGATTGCGGGATTTGGCAGGTTTGTAAACCATGCTTTGAAGTAATAATACTTCAGTTAGGCATAAAGATGAATGAATGTACCGGGAACTGGACGGAAACATGCGGAGTTGGGTACAGGCGATTTGTGAGGTAGTAAGTGCTCTCAAGGACGTGGAGCAAGACAGGTAATTGTTACCCATTGATCTATATTAATAAAATTTATGTTTAATAGGTTTGCGTCGACCATCGGTTGAATCGGTTGAATCGGTTGCGTCGATCTTTGTTCCGCAATATTTTGTTATCGGGCGTAGTGTTTTGTCTATTGTTCGTTGCGCGAGTGATCGAGTGAGCATCAGAAGTCGTGGTTCGCCGGGTAAGATCGGTCGGTGGTGAGGTACATAATTAATTGTGATCCAAATTATTCGTTCGCCATGCTCGACGGGCCATCCTATCTTGGAACAAATAGACCACTGCCCCATTTTGTAAGAGACTCCAGCGGCATCCGTACTGTTGGTGTAGATCGCTCCAAGTTGGCTCTCAAGCGTTGAGATGAATTACCTTGTTTTCCCAATGAAAAACCACTATCACACTTTGTGAGTGGCCCCAATAGCATCCTTACTGTTGGTTTAAATCGGTTCAAATCGGAAATCGGTACTAATTACACTTGACAGCTTATCGTTAACCAAAACGAACCCAGCTGCCACCCAATCCTGTTATCCAAAATCCCAGTGATTTCTCGTGGAAGTTCAGGGGATTCCGCGGCTTCCAATAAAGCGAGTATCACGTTAACATATTCCTACCCATTCCCTACTTGACCTGCATTCGGGCGAGGCCGGCGCCGGTATTGCCTTAGTTGGGATCACCAGTTTTTACACATTGAAGATGTATGCTAGTCCCAAGCATCATCTGTTGGTTCTCTGTGTAATAACAGCTGATCTGGCAACAACGGAGTAGCAACCTCGGGCGGTCAATCATGCTCATGCTCATGCTCACCCCTCCTCCCACTCCCTCCCCCCCCCCCCTCCCACACTTCCAAAAAAAACAAAAAAATAAAAAAATATCTTACAAAAAAAAAAAAAAATTCTACTTCTTTTTTTTTTTTTAAAAAAAACCCATTTTTACACCCCAAACAAATACAAAAAAGGGCATTTTCCCCCCCAAGGGCCCCACAAAGCAGGACAAAGCCCCCCCCAAACTTTTAGTTTGTCATTGATTTTTAGATTGGCAATGTGTCTTTCTTATTTCATTTACTCTCACGAAAATGTTAGCCAAAGTGACTGTGACGACAAACGGGATGCTTCGTTTAAAAACAAACATATGTATGAGACAGCAGGCTTCACGTTACAATACCGGTGGTTAACAAAGAAGAGAGGAAACATAAGCTCTCTCAAAAGCAACAGTGATGCCATAGCTGCCGCTCAACAGCGAAGCATTATTTATCATTGAGAACTATTGGACAGCTCCGAAACATTTTTTTTTATATGATAGTGCCAGATGATGGAAAATATAATCATAAGCATAGATGAATCTCAAATTACTGAAAGAAACATGAAATAAATAGTAATTTCAGATCATCTAAATATGAAACAAATTTTACTCAATGTTCAATATCACATTCTGGCAACAAGCCTAGATGTGAGAAGGAGCTGATGAAGACATGCTCTCCGGTACACGCGATTAAATGCAAAATACACAAAGGCAAAATTTGAGCGAACTTCTTCAGCAGGTAGGAAACTGGTGGTTTTCTAGATGATGTATTTTAAATCTTCAAAATGATAGTAATTAATTGGTAATCAATCATGATCTATGCATCGAATCATTAGCCCGATAAATAGAGCTTATGATTGTATCATCAAAAGTGAAATAATTTCTAAAATGTAGGAGTTTTAGACCAATTTCTCAACAACTGATTAAAACAGTCACCTCTGATTAAGCCGTTCCCTACCCTACTCTGAATTCTACCAAATATACTCGTATTTATTTATTTAAAAATACGTCTTAAGTTTAACATTGAGAAATCCCACTGGAATCACCTGTGCATCGTACAAGAAAAGAAAAAAAACCGGTGATTATACCAAGCTTCTGTACAACCTTTGGCGGAACAGTTCACTACATAACATGTAAGAAATGTCTACAAGCACTCAATAGCCATAGCCAAGTGAAAACAAACAACTTAACTGCCCCATTGTCGAGAGGTCATTAACGTTGCACATCATTCATCATTCTAGTCTAGCGTGTCTGCGGTTGCTCGCACTGCGACAGACAACTCAGCGGAAAATGAAACTTGTTGCAATTCCCAGGCTCAACCCCCGGTCAGTGGCTTGGCACTTGAAGTTTCACGCGGAATTAAGAAAAAAAAAATCTAGTGGAAAATGTAGAATGGAAATCGCTTCCGAAAGTCAAAGAAGCGCCGATCATACCATCTATGCGGAGAGAATTTTCTATCAAGCCATCTGATGGTATGGTTGCCGTTGGGTTTGCTGGTCGAGACTCACCTGGAATGGAAGAAAGAAGAAACGTAATTAGTAATTCCGCTCATCACGCAAATATGTATGAATAAACATCATCGCAAGATCTGAGAGAACTTATTATTATGATTTTTATTCTTGCAATTTGTATTTCCAACAATGTAGAAAGCGAAATTGCAAAACGGTGGTTAAACAGTTGAGGAGACGACGATGACTACAAATGGTGTATAATGTGTTTTTGCTGCCAAGTTGATTCAACTGATAAAGTGATTTTGCCAGTTTTGAAAAAATAAACATGACACCTGGTTAGGCGACTTCGCCTGCTATGACTGCGAGTGCAATTATATATTTTGACATTTTTGCATAACTAACGAGGTCGCGATTGTTTCTAAACATGCTGCTGGAAGCTAGCGATAAAATCAGTTTGACTTCTATGCTCTAAGCTATTTAGGAGTTTTTTTTCCCAAGTCGTAAAAAGATGAACACTGCACGAGAAAAACTCGCAAAATATGAAATTTTCGTAATGTTACTTCAGACAGTGGAACCAACTTGACAGAAGTCAGCGTGAATTGAATGAGACATAAGATTAGCTGTTAATCCACTTTACGCCTCTTAGCCAGAAGCAATATGAAAAATGACCGAAAAGTCCATAAATCACGATTGGAACGATTTCAGTTGTGCCCTTGCATGTCATGAAGCTATGCGCACTGCTGGACGGCTAATTAATTGGTCTACCGAGGGGAATCAATTCCATAACACCACACAGTCGCCGGCTGGAAAGTCGTTAATACATTGGCGCGACCCGTGAATGGCGACGTCTTTGGTCTTTTGCGTCAAGGCGTTTCGAAACAGAAGCCGAAATGTTCTTCAGTGCAAGGAGCACCCACAGCAGCGTAGGTGGCCTCTTGAGTGAAACATTGCAATTTCTTCGGTTCAGAAAGGTTTTGGGTCAGCACCGGACGACCTCACCGCTGGTGTTGGTAAATTGTGTTGCACTGTAGAACTCTTGTTCCTTACAGACACTCCCAGCAGCACCACCAGTGTGATTTATGACATTCATAATGATTTGTCAGCTTACGACATATTTCCTTCATCGATCATTCACTCGATCATTGGCATAGATCTGACCGGAGATTGTTCGTAATTTGACTCACACACAAAAATCACCTACTCAGCAGTTCATACGTAGGTTTGAATAATAACCGCCGTCAACGGAACCAATCGACCTTCTCCAAGGCAACTCACTGTCAACCACTCACATCATATTTCACCGCGGTTCGGTCAGTAGAACCACTGCAATATGAAATATAAACTTCATCCAGTAATTACGTTTTTCGAACCCCGAAACCACGAACATTACCAAGCAAATTTTCTGCTGCTCTATGGCCCGACGCATAACCTTTAACCAATCATGCACCGACCGTCGTCGTTGTTGTCTACCACGTAACCCGATCGTGCGCGCAACGCCCCCGCGGATCCAAAAAGTGATTGTAAAATTGACATCTAATTGATACGATAATTGCTACCTTTCGGTAATCTACCACACTGACCAGCCGTAGCAAGTCCCATCAAATAGCAACAACAAAATAATATCGAAATTCGCCTGATTCATTCCGATCATACACATAAACACACTCGCATATGGGCGCGTGAAGGGGGAGGATGCATTGCGCAAAGATGAAATCTACAAATAAAGGCAACCCGCAGCGATCAAGGACCGACGACGGACGGTCTGCCCACTCATCGACGAGACGTTCTCCAAAGGTAGGCAGTAGGTCAGTTTCTTGCTTCCTCTCCCCTGCACGGTCATCGGAGGGCAGCCGAGGGAGGATATGAGCGCCATGTCTGAACGGCACCACGGCCAGGTCGGATCATGTGGTGGTAATTTGTGCGAAAATTACGTAATGATTAGGTACGGGCAGGCATCTGTGGCACGCGTTCCGGAGAATTGGATGTGGATCATTAGCGACCGATCGAACGGTGGCCAATGCTGTGGGCACGCGAGCTTCGACGTAGAGGCAGCCATCGACGGCTGAGCGGTTCCTTGTAGTTTGGCTTATGAAGATGGGTATTTGAACGATGATGCTTCTTTGAATGTTTAAGCTTGATCCACAGTTGGCTCCGTTGGGTAATTTAGCTGAAGAGTTTGTTCGTTAGATGATGGGTATTTTCGTGAAATGGATTCAATGGAGCCCAGTGGGGTGTCTTTAAGCGCTTCAATTACTTGTGCGAACAAGGCTTTTCCAGAGTTTTCCAGGCAAATCTCAACAGTTGAACTTATGGGTAAAACTGTGACCTTAATTTTGCTAAAAACTACTTAAAATCAGTTTCAATCGTGTTAGAAGGGCCAAATCTTGCTGCACCATCATTCAGCTAACTAACAACTGTTGCTGAAAATCAGTTGTGCAGGAAATTAAGCAAAAGTAACTGTCGAGATGATTGGCTGTTGGACATTATGCTGAGATAAAGAGAATGTGTATCATGATGCACAAACCAATGATACGTTCATTTCTATGCGATAACTTATAAGCTACAACAAAAAATCATTCTTATCGCATTTGATGAATGTCTACGCTGTTTTTTTTTTTCAATTCAAAAGAGTCGTTTCGAACCTAGGACAGGACCTGCCAGCTCAGAGAGAGATGACCTCTTATAAATTTATGATTGCTATGATACGGGGGTCGCTCCAGTGTTGCCAGTTATGTTTACACACTAATCCCATTGAAAATAAAGTAATTAAAAAAAATCGTTGGTCGTTCGGGAAATGAAGCTACAACAAGCGTTAATTGATAAGGTTTCATTGAATTTCATTGATGCTTACGCTGCCAATTCTGCTATGGGGAGAAAGCTTGAGCAAGAGAATGTCTTCCTCGCTTGCGTTCCCAATACAGGCCTTCACCCACTCTCGGCGAACGATTGGATCTCTCGGGAACCGATGAAAATGGAGACCCGGATGTGACACGTCACTGCTACCACAATTTATCGCTTTGCACTTTATATCGAACTAATTTAAAATAAAACACTGCAAAAGTGAACTTTTATTTCCGCATTTGTTCTAGTTGTCACAAAAGAAAAAAGTGAAAAAGCAGTGACTACTAGCAACACCGTCAAACCAACAACAAAATGCCTGCTTGTAACATAACTCGACGGAGGCGGTAGAGGCGGTTGTCAAATCGACCAATAAAAAACGGTCTTTTTTTACAGGTAAATGGTCTTGATTTTGCACTAACAGCTGGCAGGTCCTGTCCTAAAGGGCGATACGGTCAAAATTTGGTCAATATCAACTTGACGTATTTCTTTCAATTTTGCATTTAAAAAACCTCAACACCCCTCATTTTGAAGGTGTGTGTGTGTAGAATGTTGCTCCTATTTTGATTTCGGAATTCACTCTTCAGTTGTCAAAATGCCGTCCAAGCAAGAAGAGCAGCGTATCAAAATTTTGCTCGCGCATCGCGAAAATCCGAGCTACTCGCACGCAAAGTTGGCAAAATCGCTAAAAGTTGCCAAATCAACCGTTACAAATGTAATTAAAGTGTTTGGGGAACGTTTGTCGACAGCCAGGAAGTCTGGATCGGGGGGAAATCGAAAACCGGAAGCCGCTGAGACGACAAAGAGAGTTGCCGGTAGTTTCAAGCGAAACCCTAGCCTATCTCTCCGAGATGCCGCAAATAAGCTGGGTGTATCGTCTACAACCGTGCATCGAGCCAAAAAACGAGCCGGACTATCGACTTACAAGAAGGTAGTGACTCCAAATCGCGATGATAAACAAAATACGACGGCCAAAGCGCGATCCCGGAGGCTGTACACGACGATGCTGACGAAGTTTGACTGCGTGGTAATGGACGACGAAACCTACGTCAAAGCCGACTACAAGCAGCTTCCGGGACAGGAGTTTTATACGGCAAAAGGAAGGGGAAAGGTAGCAGATATTTTCAAGCACACGAAACTGTCAAAGTTCGCAAAGAAATATCTGGTTTGGCAAGCCATCTGTACCTGTGGCTTGAAAAGCAGCATTTTCATAGCTTCCGGGACTGTCAACCAAGAAATTTACGTGAAAAAGTGTTTGAATAAACGTCTGCTGCCTTTCCTGAAGAAACACGGTTGTTCCGTACTGTTTTGGCCGGATTTGGCATCTTGCCATTACGGTAAAAAGGCCATGGAGTGGTACGCCGCCAACAACGTGCAGGTGGTTCCCAAGGACAAGAACCCTCCCAACACGCCAGAGCTCCGCCCAATTGAGAAATACAGGGCTATTGTCAAGCGGAACCTAAAGAAGACCAAAAAAACTGCTAAGGACGAGCAGCAGTTCAAGGCAAACTGGCTTTCTGTGGCGAAGAAGGTGGACAAGGTGGCTGTACAAAATCTGATGGCAGGGGTCAAGCGTAAGGCCCGGCAATTCGGATTTGGAAAAGCGGAAGCCTAACTGAATATTTTTCCTGAATTTTATACTAATTGAACTTGAAAAAGAAATTTAATTTGATTTTTTAAATAAACGATTTCACCGATTTACACGCGTTTTCCCTTGACCAAATTTTGACCGTATCACCCTTTAATTTCGAACCATCGCCTTGGGTTCAGCCTGCTTCGATCAAATGAAAAAAATAAAAATAAATGTTGTTACATTAAAAATGAATGGTACTAGCTTTAAATTGGAACCCGTCGAATACATTTGTATTTGTACACTGCGACTAGTTTCTATAGCTGCACCCCTGATTTTACACACGTTGTGATGTTCGTGGTGCAATTAATGGAGGCAACGATGTGTGCCTGTTTGTATTAGTGAAACGTATGTTTTGCATACTGTATTTTGATAGTGTTTGTGTTACGGTTGTCACGTGTTTTCATTAATGTGAGCGTCCATTTTCTATAGCCGCGCATAAGGTATTGCTTTGGCTTGTAGAATTTTTAAGAAGTAAATCCTAATAAAATTGCTTAAAAATGCCGATAGGAAGTGTTTTGAGTGAGAAAGAGAAGGAATGATTGAAGCCTATAAGCAGGAAGATGTTTCAATTCGAGAAATTGGATCTAGACTCAGACAATCGGATAAACTCATACGAAATTATTTGTAGGATCCAGAAAAAATATGCTACGACCAAACGAAAGCCGAAAAAATCGAAGCTGTCACCGAGAGATAAGCGAGGCATTGTGAAGTTGGCCTCAAATTCCATCATATCACTCTCTAAAATCAAGTCTACTCTCAGATTGCAAGTCTGTAAAGAAACAAGAAACAGCCTTTGCAGACCAGTCCGAACATTATTTGGTCAAAAATGAACTCTGTGCATAAACAGAAACGAATAAAATTCGTCAGACTCAACATGGCACGCCCATGCGACACGGCAAAATCTTTGTAAATTTCATGTTTTTTAAACTGATGAACCCAACTATATTTTCTTCATTTTTTTATTATTTAAATGTTCGTTTTCAACTCTAGGTGATTTATTTTCGATGAAAATAAATTCAATCTAGATGGTCCCGATGGATTTACTGGCTATTGGCGAGATCTACGGAAGGAACCAGAGTACTTCTCCAAACGTAATTTAGGAGGAGGATCTCTAATGGTTTGGCTTGGATTTTGTGATACAGGAACGCTTAATTTGGCATTCACATCTTGTAAAATGAACTCGACGGACTATATTGAGGTTTTTACCAGCTGCTTTGTTCCGTTTAAAACAAAATATCGTCGCAAAAAAAATCGTGTTTCAACAAGATAGTGCCAGCATTCACACCAGTTCGGCTACAAAATCCTGGTTTAACGACCGAACAATTAAGCTCCTGTGGTGACCCGTAACGCTGGTAGATCACCTTTTCGAGGTGCGTTACCGGGTATCAGATCTACCACCGAACCCTAGTCTGAATTAATTCAAACTAAGGAACATATTTGTTTTTGTAGTCAAAGGAACATATATTAGTCCTTATTACATTTTATGCCTTGTGAAAAGTGACAATACTCGGATTGTGCCACCGAGGATGACTTGGAATAAGGAAAACATGGTTAGTCTTCATTTATGTGAATTCTCATTTTCCATTTAATATTCTATAGTTTGAATTAGCTATGACTAGGCTTCTGATGCATGGTTAGTATCGGAGTCATTGTTTGTTTTGTTTGCAATGAATCCGGTTTTGACTGATAAAGGGGCACGCCTTTGAAGAGTGCTGTCACTCACAAAGGGTTTAAATAGCGGAAACTTTCAATAAAACTCGATTCATTGCCAACAAAACAAACAAAGACAACTGTAAAAAACACCGAATACTTCATCATTTCTTAATAGTGATGAAGTAACTCGACATGCACTAAACAAAGGATACGGGATATACTACAATAGATCAAATTACTGGTCGCAGTGGTTTATGTCCCGAACAGAGGAAAAAAAAAAAAAAAAATTACCCCAACCCAAAACCACCAAAAAAACAACCACCCAAAAAAACACATTAAATAAAGGACCAATCCAAGAACCACTATTATAAAACAAATATCAAAAAAAAGAATATTTTACATCCATAACCAAAGTAAAAAACCCCTTCAATAACAAAAATTTTAATAATCTTATTTTTAAACAAATCCATTTAAACATATTACAAGAAGAAATTAAGTTTTATACCCAGTTTACAAGTTACAATGTAGGCAATGTAGGCTGTCATGTCAGTAAAGAAGGGAGAATTGTTTGTGACGTGACTCTCTAACTAAATGGAGAGCTTTGTCGATTCGACAATAGTTCATTGCACGGAAGGTATTAACTTCACTTTTTTGCCAGTTCAGGGAGCTTGTTTATAAAATGTTAGAATTTGAACCGCTCAAACGAAATTTTTCATCGGCTTTTTTCGGGTTCTGTACGATTAGATTCAGGAAATTATATAAAAATAAGCACTGGTGTCTGTTTTCCCGTAAGTAAACTTCAGTCGTAATAACTTAAATCGTTATTCTGAGCACAAAATCTCAATCCGATTTTACCGAAAATATTCTAAATCCACGTAAACAAGCTTTCTGAACTGCCAAAACTGCATAGATGACGCCATCGTGCAATGATCCATAGTCACCTCACTCGATTCTACGAATCGTCTCGATGTACACGGCGTTTTGAATACCTCATTTTTTTCACCACTCGTTCTCAAATCCAATTATAAAAAATCATCCATGCACTGAAAACAAAATTTAGTACATAAAGGGTGTATTCGATAAAAATGGCACACAGAAAATCTTCTTCAACTTTTGAATCGTATGAGTAAAAAACCTAGAAATTTGAGTAGATCTTATCCATAGTGTATTATTTACATCTGCCAAGTTTCATAGTTATACATTCAGTAGTTCCAGTCATGTCGTCGAAACAAGAAATTGTCCGTGAGAAAATGTTGTGCACTCACAATCAAAATCCAGGGGCGTCCCACCGGTGGATTGCTAAAAGGCTTGGAATTGCAAATACAACTGTGTCTCGTGTAATAAGAACCTTCAAGGAGCGTCTGAGTGTCCAAAGGAAGGAAGGGAGTGGTCGTAAAAGTGGTCCAATGGACAGTAAAATGGCCAGGAAAGTCGTACAACAATTCAAGAACCGTCCAAACATGTCAATTCGAGATGTCGCTAAAAAGTCTAAGGTGTCAGTCGGTTTTGTGCAGAAAACCATGAAGCGTGCTGGGTTACATGTTTACAAAGTGCAAAAAGCCCCAAACCGGAATGAAAAACAAAACATCACTGCGAAAACCCGCGCCCGGAAACTTTACACGAAGCTGCTCACCAAATCCGGTTGCATCGTGATGGATGACGAAACATACGTCAAGGCCGACTTCCGTCAACTTCCTGGGCAAGAATATTTCGTTGCCAAGTCGAAGTTCGATGTTCCGGAGGATGTTCGAAAGAAGAAACTATCGAAATTTGCAAAGAAGTTTCTAATCTGGCAGGCGATTTGCGGATGTGGTGAAATAAGTGCTCCCTTCATCACTTCCGGAACAATAAACGGTGCGATTTACACAGAAGAGTGCCGTAAGAAGCATCTCTTGCCATTCATTAAGAAGCACAAAGGATCAACTCTGTTTTGGCCTGATCTAGCATCCTGCCACTACGCTCGAAACGTATTGGAGTGGTACCGAGCCAACGGAGTCAATTTTGTGCCAAAGGATATGAACCCACCAAATTCACCGGAACTTCGTCCAATTGAAAAATTCTGGGCAATTATGAAAACGGAACTTCGCAAACATCCCAAAACTATAAAAACAGAGCTAGAATTGAAGAAAATTTGGGTAAAAACAACAAAAACACTGAGAAAATCGGTTGTACAAAATTTGATGGGTGGTGTGAAAAGGAAGGTTTGGGCATTCGGGATGGGAGACGAAATTGAATAAAACAAATGTTGTAAATCAAAACTCATTAGTAGTTCTTCATTCCCTGAAAATTTCAAGAAAATCCGATAATCAGTTTAATTTTGATGGGTATATATGTGTGTGCCATTTTTATCGAATACACCCTTTACTACGAGATTGTTTGTTTAACTTACCAATCCATTCGTCGTTTTCTGCGACGAAATTGATTCATACCATTTATGAAACTGGCAACATTGGTTGTTGGTGGCTTTTTAAGACAAGGCTTAACATTAATGAATTTTTCAATAATATGTGGCCCAAAATCGACAACGTTCGTTAAAATATTTCCAAGCGATTGGTGCGAAATTTTTGAAAATCTTACGAGAAACGACTGAGATATTAACGCTCAAAACCCGTCTACTTTTTGTGACGGTCGCAGCATAGAAAACAAAGACGTAGTCCTACGTCAAAAAAAGGTTCTTCAGGGCCATGGCCTCATACGCAGAAAATTAATTTTAGTTTATATTACGAAATCGAAGATAGAACTAACTTGTTTTCTGCAATGAAAATGATTTGTTGTTTATATGAAGATACCTTCGTAATTAATGACACGCGCGCAACTGTCAAAAGCACGAAGCATTTTTTGACACAGAAAGAGCATTCGTGCATTGTACGAAAACAATGCAAAGAGCTACGGACATTTTGTCACAAATAAAAAAGAAACGTCTCTCGGGTGGTTGCATGAACGACTGACAAATCTACCATCTTCTTCTTCTTCAGCATTTTAAGCTTATTACTTCCACAACAAGCTTATTGCTTGCTCTCAACTTAGTGTTCTAGATGCACTTCCACAGTTATTAATTGAGAGCTTTCGATGCCATTTCGATGCCATTAATTGAGAGCTTTCGATACCATTTTTGCTTTAGTATGATTGTGTGGCGGGTAAAATCATACCCTAGCCCAGGGAGTCGATAAATTTTCCTTAACGAAAAATTCCTAGACTAGACCGGGAATCGAACCCAGCCACCTCCAAGATGGTGGTACTGTGTAGCTGCGCCTTTACCGACTGAGCTAAGGGAGGACCCGATAAATCTACTATATCGACTCGAAATGTATTTAAAAAAAAGCGCAGGGTTGTCCCGCGGTTTTTTAATATTTCTGACATGGTATTTGATCCTGTATGTTCTGTATAAGAGCTGTTACTAAATCGGTGGTTGATCTCACTACCCAAGCAACACACAAGTTCTATAAAGGTTGAACATACTTTTATATGATTAGATTTGGTTATATAGAAGCCTACTCAACATAAAATCACGAATATGTGTTACTCGGGTAGGCCATTAGGACTCGTGAGAAGATACTTGATTAATGAGTATCAAGTTATAACTCTCGACAGCGCATTAATTTTTATTTTGGGATAAATAAATTATTCCCGCCCATCCCAGCAGCCACACTATCATGCATTAGTACGATAAAAGAGAAACAGCGATTGGCTGGTGTTCAAAAAATTCATTTCGTGCATTATACAAACAGGTGTAATGAAAACATTTCATCATACAAAAAGCAATATGAATGTTCCATACAATATACGAGACATTTGTTCTATTGAAAAAAATCATGTTTACTAAACGAGTGAAAGCTAATTTACGAACATAAATTGTCGCAGTACGCTGTCAAAAAAACGACATAAAATTCATAAAGAACATTCGTGCATTGTACGAAAACAGTAATAGAAGTGCGACAATTTTGTTGCGAAAATAAAAAAAAGATACCTCTCGCTGGTGCTTACCGTTGCTTGCATGTTTGAAAATTCTGCTTTATGGACGTAAAATATACCTCGAAAAAAAAAACCAACCAACGCGTTAAGGTACAAAAGCATTAAAGCAGCGTTTGGCTGGTACGCACGAAATTCATTACGTGTATTGTACGAATTCGCTGATGACAAGCAGTACGAATGTTGCTTACAGTTTACATTGACCGGCAACAATAAAGATCCACTTCTGATCAATGTATTATTGTTGAGAAAAAAACGAATATTTTTGAAAGAGTAGGGTATTTCAATACATGCTTCCGCAAATTAAACAAAGTTGAACAATTTCAGTTAAAAAAAACGATATAATTTATTCCTTACATAAAAGAAATAACAAAATCAATTCAGTTTAGCAATTCAGCTATGACATCAAAAAAGATCCACTTCATGTTTGAATAAATCCTGTTATTGATTGATTGGAGGCAACTCATGGGAAAGTTCATTCACTCGCATGAGCACCACCGATATAAAATAGCAACCCTCAGTTTCTAACAGAATAGTGAAAGAGTGTGATGTTTCCTATCAAACGATTCTACACGAATCCTCGAAAACGAAAACTGTAGAAAGAATAAACGAGGAAAACAGAATCATGCGATACAAATTTTCATCTTTACGTTATACCTGCATGAATACGTTGCACTGAACGCAGGCGATTTGAATACACTGAACGAGAATAATTTGACTCAGTGAATGCAATCAGCTGGAATGATCATAGCAGAAATGCGGCTTAATATGACGCATACTGTTTATATGTTGCCTTTGATTTCTTAAAATCATGTTAGATCATTATTTGAAATGTTGAATAATGTTTAAGGTATGTTTTGAAGAAATGAGTGTGATTCAATCAATCTCACTCAGCTGAATCAAACTGAATGCAATCGTTAGTGATTCAGCGGGTAAAAATAGGCACTGAGGCAATCCGATTCATTCAGTTTACGATCAGCTGCCAGTTTTGCTCAATTCTTTTTTCTACGAATAGAATGAAAGCAGAATAGTAATGAACAGAATCGGAATAACTCACACGTGGTACGGCTCACTTCTGAACGTTGATGTGTATGAGTGAGAAATGAGTGCAAAGTGAACCGATTTTTCCCATGCTTGCTCTTCAATAATCAATATAACACTCAGCTAAATAATCTTAATAATTTCATAAGGTTCAACTTATGAAAGATGCATTAACTTTCATAAGGTTGACTTATGAATGGATTTTGTTTTACACGACGGTGTTCTTGTTTGTCTTTACTTACCTTACCTTACCAATCAGACTAAGGCCGGTGTGGCCTCTGCTGTACACAGAAGTTGTTTCCATTGTAATCGGTCCATGGCTGTTCCTCGCCAGCCTCGCTGTCTGCGGAGGGTCCGCAGGTCGCCTTCTACTTGATCGATCCACCTGCTCGTTGCGCGCCTCTTCTTCTTGTACCTGTCGGTTCATTTTCGAGAACCATTTTCACAGGGCTGTCGTCCGACATTCTTACGACATGCCCAGCCCATCGTAGTCGACCGATTTTTGCGATGTGTACGATGGGAGGTTCTCCCAGTAACTGGTGCAATTCGTGGTTCATTCGCCTCCTCCACGTTCCGTCTTCCATCTGCACTCCACCGTAGATCGTACGCAGCACCTTCCGTTCAAAGACTCCAAGGGCGCGTTGGTCCTCCACTAGCAATGTCCATGTTTTGTGGCCGTAGAGAACTACCGGTCTAATTAATGTCTTGTACTTGGTCAACTTTGTGGTTCGGCGAACTTTGTTCGATCTTAGCGTCCTTCGGAGTCCAAAGTAGGCACGATTGCCAGCCATAATGCGCCTTTGTATTTCTCTGCTGGTGTCGTTATCGGCGGTCACCAATGAGCCCAGATACACGAATTCATCTACTGCCTCGATTTCATCACCGTCGATCTGATATCGTACTAGGAGGCTAACATTGTCTTCTCGTGAGCCTCTTCCCTTCATGTATTTTGTTTTTAACGCATTAATCACAAGCCCAATCCTACCAGCTTCAGCCTTAAGTCTGATGTACGTTTCCGCCATCGTCTCAAAGTTACGTGCTACGATATCAACGTCGTCGGCGAAGCCAAATAGTTGGACAGACTTCCTGAAGATCGTGCCACTCGTGTCTATCCCAGCTCTTCAAATCACACCCTCCAATGCAATGTTAAACAACAAACACGATAATCCATCACCTTGCTGTAACCCTCTCCGAGATTCGAAGGGACTCGAGAGCGTCCCTGATACTCGGACGACACACATCACTCGATCCATCGTTGCTTTGATCAACCGCGTCAGTTTTTCCGGAAATTCATATTCGTGCATGATTTGCCATAGCTGGTCTCGATCGATTGTATCATACGCTGATTTGAAGTCGATGAAAAGATGATGTGTGGGCACGTTGTATTCGCGACATTTCTGCAGTACTTGCCGAATCGTGAAAATCGTAGTAGCGCGGGCACCCATGAATCCCGCTTGGTATTGCCCCATGAACTCCTTTGCAATTGGTGACAGGCGGCGGCATAACATTTGGGAGAGCAACTTGTAGGCGGCGCTCAGTAGCGTGATCGCACGATAATTGCAGCAATCCAGCTTGTCGCCCTTTTTATAGATGGGACACACTATTCCTTCCATCCAATCCTCCGGTAAACATTTGTTTGTCTTTAAGCTTTCCTATTAACAAGTGTTGATATATACTAGTGGGCAAGTCACTGGACCCATGACCTCGACGTTCAAGGGTCGAATCCAGGTTGGTCCATATTTTTATTTTTTCAACATCATTATATTTTATAAGGTAAATTGATGAAATTCGTAACTATTTCTTGTACCAAATAATCATAATGCAATCTTATGAATATCGAAAGTTTATTTCGCTGAGTGAAATTCCCTTCAATGATGGACTGAAATCGTTTCAGGATGTTTTCGACCAGGTTTCGGAGGTGTTGTGGATCCAATTCACTCCAAGCCTGCTCCAGTGCTGCATAATATATTTGCTTTTTTGGTTACGTGGATTTTTTTTCGACTCTATTGTCGAGAATTGCCCAGAGATTTTCCATTTGGTATAAATCAGGGCACTGGAGAGGTTATTCCAAGGGCCGTTGTCTAGCTGGAAAATGTAATTATCTTCCAAACCCATTTTCAATAAGGATTCTTTCATATTCTCGTTCAGAATATTTATATACGCATATGCCGTCATAATAATATTGATTAGAGCCAAATTCTCCACTCCAAACTATGAGAAATAACCCCAGACCACGATGTTTCCAATCGAACAATTACCGTGCGAGATCCGGTCGGTCTCGTTCTGCGAGGATACCACGGACCATCAAGATCGTCATGGTGGTTTGGCGCAAAAAGAGCCGCTCAATCCGGAAAACGGCTGCAGATATCAACGTTTCCATTGAGACCACTCACACCATATTCAGCAGGACTTTATAGGAGGTTATAAGCCTTACAAAAACGTGGAATCCATGGCATGAATTTCCTTGTTGGTATATCTTTAACATTGAATCCTTTTTGGTATATCTTTAACATTTTTGTCTTGATTGAGTTCAGTTTAAATCTTTCTCTCTTTGCCTTAATTGCCAGTCGCATGCGTTGTTGAAAAACGTCACAGCTGGCACGCACGATATATTCCATATATTCACAAAGGTTTCTCAAAAGTTTCCGCGGTTAGTCCTTTGGTATTCCGTTATAAGATTCAGTTCAGGTGAAGAGGCAGGCCGTTATTTTGATGAAATATCATCTGAAAAATTGTCCTTACACCAAACTTGTGTCTGGAGGGACGATGAAGAGTCTTGTTGGAAGCAGTTTTTGCATTCTTGTAGTACTTCGTGAATGAATCATCAAAACATTATCGATGTAACATTTCCTCTTCTTCTTTCTTAGTGTTTCAAGCTTATTGCTTGTTCTCAACTTAGTTTTCTTAATACACTTTCACAGTTATTAATTGAGAGCTTTCGATGCCAGGTACTATTTTTACATTAGTATGATTGTGTGGCAAGTAAAATCATACCCTATGCCCAGGGAGTCGAGAAATTTTCCTAAACGAAAAATTCCTAGGCCAGACTGGAATCGAACCCAGCCACCTCCAGCATTGTGTTGCTTTGTAAACGCACCTATACCGACTGAGCTAAGGGAGGATCTTCGATGTAACGATGTAACGATTTAAACACCGGGTTCAATGAACAGCAATGGAACCTTCGAAGTTTTGGAAAAACATACGCAAACCATACACCCGATCATTTTGCTGGTTGTGATAATCCTGTAGCAGGGACATTTTTTCGTCCGAAAACATAAATTCACAATCACCGTGCCGCTTGATCATCTTCCGACCCCTTTCAACTACTGTAAAAAACACCCGCTTTTTTTGTTTGAATTCAGTCCAAGGTCATCTTCCAAAATACTCCTGATCATTGACTGCGCCATTCCCAGTTCGTTGGCCATCTTTCAGCCAGACTTACCAGGATTCCGTCGAATTTGCTCTCTCATTCGTTTTATGGCTTCCGGGCACCTGACAGTGTGTTTACGGCCAGGTCTGAGAGTCATTTTCCAAAAACCGGTTTCTTTGTAGCGTTTGATAGAGTGAAAGATGTATCTTTCATTTTTTCCGAGTGGCATCCATTTCTTTAAAACAGTGCACGGTCTACAATATTTCAAAAACAGACTTATCACGAGCTTCCTTTTCGCGTCTATGATTACCACGAGTCATAAACGAATGAAAATTCAAATAAAAACTTGCTAGCAGTGAATACACTCTCAAGCAAATATATGCAAACAAATCTGAGCCCCATCCACAGCAGCACATGTTAAAAAAAAAACACTGACAGGAATTACCACTCACCCTGTACATCCATTCAACACACTGTTTGTCGGGTTGACGATGAAAGTGTGGCTATACTAAGATTTGAATAGTGCTTATATTTGGCAACAATGAAATTACTATAATTGTTATATCTGTATTCTCCGTATGTGGAGTAACGTCTCCACCAAGAGTGGACCAAGAGTGACGGAACTTTCAACACGTTCTCTTCATATCTTTTATTCTAGCAAATATTACTCTCCACTCTTGGTGCCTCATGGGGATGAGTGAACATCTCCTTCTACATAAACAAAGAAATTTATGATTTCTTTTCATTATTATATGAATCCTCATCTTTATCGAAAAAATAATCAATGGGTATAGGCAGAATAACTCATAATATTGATTTATTAGTAGTTTATGGTTGAAAATTTGAAGCATGTGGGATGGTTGTTAATGCTTATGTTAAAACTCACGTGTTGTAATAGACAATTTCGAAAAGTACCAGTATATTTGAACTTTCTGGATTTCGATGCATTACGATAACAAATCAATTTCACTAGGCCAATATGACAGGTAAATTCATTTTTTTCGGCTGACATAGCTAACACCTAGTTATAAAAACTACTCAAACCTATGAGATAAACCTTGAAATTCTGTTTTCTAAAATTTCTAAATCCACTTCCACGCCGTAAAAAAAAATTCCTATAAAACGGATTCTAAAGCACCCATGCTGATTACTATTCCTTACACTTGTATGCACGTAGGTTGTAACTAGACCCATTACTTCAACCCCCATGAAGCTAGACGCCAAACTGATGCACCGAGCATGATAAAGTCATTTTGTTCGGAACAGTTTTGTAGCCACTTTTAATGTCAGTTTTTATGGCTTATTTTGAATTTCAAATGCAACGGCGTGAAGTACCTGCATCATGCAGAATTCCGGCAGCACAAACGGCCACCCCGAGCACAGTCATTTTAATTACTCGTGATGACTAGGTGCACTTTCGATAACCTTCGGAGAGGTTTTTTTTTATTGCTGGTAAATTTGCGATACCGGCAATTGAATTTCATTGGCCAACGATGATGATGGTGAAACTTTATTTCCCATCACAACGCCAACGGGTACGGTTTAGTATCGATCAAACCACAGCTATTTTCGAGATCCGATAAGTTCACAAGCAAGGCAATGACTAATCTTGTTTAAAGCAGACGTTACCATATAATTGTGATTGACACTGGATCATCAATTGTGAGCGTACCACATAAGGGATAATAAATCGATTATACCGTCAAAGATGTCACGCGTCAGCTACCAATATTCACAATGAATTGGCGAGCCAAAATATGAATAAATCATGAAGTCTGAGTGTTCTTAAACGACTTTTTTTTAAATTTCATCAACAAGCAAAAAAACAACAACACGATGTATAACAACACCATTATCGTAAAGCGGTTCTCCGCTTCTTTGCATCGTTCAAGAGCTACTCGGAAAGGCTTCCTTCCTTTCCCATTTCCAACCCCCACTCCAATGAAAACGTCGAACCTTGATGTTAAGTACGGTGGAGGAGGTGCAATTATGACCTATCCTATTCCATACCATTAGCAATTATTATTATTATTATGTAGCTGCGAAACGTCGAGCCCAAAAGTGCATCCCAAAACACACAGCGAGCAAAACGAGCCGAATTAGCGGAATGGCGATCAAGATGAGCCAGCCGGGAAAATGTTACAACACGGATGTAATAAATTTCTCATTTTTCATTTTCCACCCTCAACCGAGTCGAAATTGTAGGCGCATTTGGGCGAACGTTCGTGATGGATGACTTACGAAGAAGAGCCGTTGCAATTAAAATTGATGCGTTTTTAAATTCTGCACATCTCATCGGGAAACAGCTCACGTTAGCGATAGTGGCGCCAAACCTTCAGTGTTCGGGCTGTGAAGTTTTTTTGTTTTGGTTTGGTTGGCAGATTCAGTTGAATCGATTGAGAAATTTCCCACCGACCGACGGAACCTATCTGCATGGCCCATTCACTCAGGCAAGCACCGACATGGTTGATGAGATAGGAACATTTGGCACCAGTCGGAGTACCTACTTTTTCGTGGGTGAGTTATTTCCCTTGGTCTTCGCCTAACGGCTGAACATTACGTCAAACGATCGATTGCTACAATGACAGATTGTGATGGAGGGAAAATTGTTTGCTTGGATGAAGATCGATGGAGTGTGTGAATGCTTTTAATAAGATGACGATGCTGTGGGTTCCAACCCATTTGGAATTTTAAATCTTTTATCAACACGTATCACACATAAATCAAGTTAAAATGATTAATTGTGTCCATGCTTAGCTAATTGTAAGGCTCATTCAGAGAAAATCTGCTTAATCTACAAGTAGAACGATTTTGTTGCAGCATTGGATGAAACGAATATCAAACCTTCAGAGGAAACATCTTGAAATCTACACAATCCGTTTGCTCTTGACGTTGGAGTTATTGCACATTCTTAATGTGATATTTTTAAATGATTTTTTTTCGAATGTACAGTCAGAAATCCTGAAGCAGCACTGGTTTTTATGTGTGCACAGAAAAAAATAATGAATTTTAACAAGCGCGTAAAATTTCCCCTCGTTCAATTACAATCCAGAGGAGGCGTAAACAACGAAATTGTTTGCAATGTTTCATGCGTCTTACAACAATGGTTGTCGATCTTTCATACAACAGGCTATATTTAGGCGTTATCTGGCTGAAATTTACATGAAATATTTCATTATTTTCTGCCAAATTTAGCATTCCCTTTATATACATTAGATAACGCAGAAAATTACATGTTTCTTTCTATCTGTGTGCTGATAAGGTGTCCATAAGTTTAATCGGCTAAAAATAAAAGATCAATCGGATTTGGTGGATGGAACCATTCAACGTGCAGTAGAAGAACTGACTATCAAAAAAAATCCTTGTACAATATTGAAGAGTTTATACAAAATGGTTCTTCAACCAAACAACCGGATTATTACAAGCAGATAGAAAGAAACATATAATTTTCTGTGTTATTTAATGCACATAAACGGAATGCTAGATTTGGCAGAAAATAATGAGATATTTCATGTAAGTTTAAGCCAGATAACGCCTGAATCTAGTCTGTTGTATGAAATATTCCAAGCAATGTTGTATGGCGCATGAAAGATTGCAAACAATTTCGTTATTTACGTCCAAGCCAAAGGAGGAATTAAACGAGGAGAAATTTTACGCGCCTGTTAAAATTCATTATTTTTATTTTTTTCTGTGTACTTTTAATCAGCTCAAGTTGTCTGTTGGGACAGTCAAAATATGTTGTTTACCGCATTCAAAATAGTTTCTGTGATCATAACAAGACTGTTTTATGGCTTCTAATGTTAACATCTTATATTAGCAACTGTACATCATCATTCTTAGAGAATTAAATAAAATCGATCAATCATTATATAACACGACTAAATACACTTTGTATCAGACAATCCTCGGTGCTGAATCTTATTTTAGATGAAGATCCAATTTTTATCCATTGTTTATTGTTTATTGTTCATTGTTTATTGTTTATTGTTTATTGTTTATTGTTTATTGTTTATTGTTTATTGTTTATTGTTTATTGTTTATTGTTTATTGTTTATTGTTTATTGTTTATTGTTTATTGTTTATTGTTTATTGTTTATTGTTTATTGTTTATTGTTTATTGTTTATTGTTTATTGTTTATTGTTTATTGTTTATTGTTTATTGTTTATTGTTTATTGTTTATTGTTTATTGTTTATTGTTTATTGTTTATTGTTTATTGTTTATTGTTTATTGTTTATTGTTTATTGTTTATTGTTTATTGTTTATTGTTTATTGTTTATTGTTTATTGTTTATTGTTTATTGTTTATTGTTTATTGTTTATTGTTTATTGTTTATTGTTTATTGTTTATTGTTTATTGTTTATTGTTTATTGTTTATTGTTTATTGTTTATTGTTTATTGTTTATTGTTTATTGTTTATTGTTTATTGTTTATTGTTTATTGTTTATTGTTTATTGTTTATTGTTTATTGTTTATTGTTTATTGTTTATTGTTTATTGTTTATTGTTTATTGTTTATTGTTTATTGTTTATTGTTTATTGTTTATTGTTTATTGTTTATTGTTTATTGTTTATTGTTTATTGTTTATTGTTTATTGTTTATTGTTTATTGTTTATTGTTTATTGTTTATTGTTTATTGTTTATTGTTTATTGTTTATTGTTTATTGTTTATTGTTTATTGTTTATTGTTTATTGTTTATTGTTTATTGTTTATTGTTTATTGTTTATTGTTTATTGTTTATTGTTTATTGTTTATTGTTTATTGTTTATTGTTTATTGTTTATTGTTTATTGTTTATTGTTTATTGTTTATTGTTTATTGTTTATTGTTTATTGTTTATTGTTTATTGTTTATTGTTTATTGTTTATTGTTTATTGTTTATTGTTTATTGTTTATTGTTTATTGTTTATTGTTTATTGTTTATTGTTTATTGTTTATTGTTTATTGTTTATTGTTTATTGTTTATTGTTTATTGTTTATTGTTTATTGTTTATTGTTTATTGTTTATTGTTTATTGTTTATTGTTTATTGTTTATTGTTTATTGTTTATTGTTTATTGTTTATTGTTATTATTCATCAACAGGCTGGGTGTAGCCCAATGATGTAAATCATTTAAAAATACTTTGTCAAAATTTACAGTTACACATTTAAGCATTCTTCTTCTTCTTCTTTAGCAATAAGCTTGAAATATTGCTTTCACAATTAGCTTATTGCTTGCGCTCAACTTAGTGTTCTAAATGCACTTCCACAGTTATTAATTGAGAGCTTTCGATGCCCAGTACCATTTTTGCATTAGTATGATTGTGTGGCAAGTACAATCATACCCTATTTCCAGGGAGTCGAGAAATTTTCCTTTACGAAAAATTCATAGATCAGACCGGGAATCGAAATCAGCCACCTCCAGCATGGTGTTGCTTTGTAGCTGCGCCTTTACCGACTGAGCTAAGGGAGGACGCTTAGCTCGCAATCTGTCCTAACCTGCAGAATATCGGTGACGATCAAGGCTCTACTTGTTTCTCTTCTAGTCTGGAGCAGCTCTAGGTTGATCAGTTGACAACGGTGTTCGTAGCTGGATAGCCGCATGGATCATTCCAAGGTAGTCTACGAAGCGCAAAACGGAGACTTAACATCTTCATCCTCTTTTATGACAATGCCTATTGGCATCATCCCCGCTAAGACGCAGACCGCGTCGCGTGATACCGTTCGGTATGCGCTAACCACTCTTAGGCACATAAGCCTGTGCGTACTCTCTAGCTTGATCTCAGTCTTATGATGGGCAACTCCAGTATCCTGGAACTCAGCCATCTCTCCACAATGCCAATGGAGTGCGAGGCCGTCAGTTCCACCTCTTCAATGGATTCACCACATATCTCCAGGGTGATGCCGTTCGCGAACCCGACTATCTTCACCCCGTTCGGGAACCCAAGCCGTAGTACCTCATCGTACACCAGTACGTGATTCTGGAAATAACTTCCCAGAATCTTGTACGGGAACCCAGGAACCTGAAGGCGTTGGAGCGAGGCGGTGATAGCCAGCCAACTGGCGCTATTGAACGCATTTCTCACGTCAAGGGTGACCACTGCAAAGTAGTGTACTCCTCGCCTCTTGCGCTGGATAGCCACTTCGGCCGTCTTGGAGACGGACAGAATGGCATCCACCGTCGACTTCCCTTTACGGAAGCCAGACTGGTTGTTAGATAGACCGCCTATACTCTCCGTGTATTTTGTTAGTCTGTTGAGGATTACCCTCTCAAGCACCTTACCCGCTATATCCAACAGACATATAGGTCTATATGCCAATGAATCCCCTGGTGGCTTCCCTGTCTTTGGTAGCAACACTAGGGTCTGAATTTTACAGGCGTTCAGAAAGACGCCCTCGTTCAGACACCTTTGCATCACCACCCTGAACATTTCGGGAGTCAGCCGTCTTGATGGCCAGGTTCGGAATACCATCCAGTCCTGGCGCTTTGTTCACCTTTAGCGTTCGTTCGTTCGTCCACGTCACCTCGTCGCTGGCCCACGTTGTGCCGTTGTCAATGCCCACGAGGTCACGGGTGTTCGGCTGAGCCACACACCCTTCCATCGCTATGACAGCGTTAAGGTCTGGGATACTGGGACGCTGGTGATGGGACTAATCTACGGCGGCGGGGGGCCATGGACTCGGATCGTGGTTCGGAAAGAGTCCCCCAACGATCACCTGCAGCAGCTCTGGTGATAGCTCGATTGGAGCCGCCGTTCCTCTGGTTTTGGCCATTACTACACGATAGGCGTCACCCCACGGATTCGTATTGGCCTTCTGACACAGGCCCTCAAAGCAGGCTCGCTTGCTGGCCTTTATCTCCCTCTTTAGCGCGGCCTTCGCGGCGACTAGCACCCCTCTACGCTCGATTCTATCGGCATCTGAGCGCGCTCTTTGCATCCTCCGTCTTGCGTGGAGGCATGTTTTTCGGAGGTCGGCGATCGACTCCGTCTACCAATACACCGGCGACCTTCCATTCCTCGGTTTGACTTCCCTAGGAACGGTTGCATCGCACGGTCGTGTAAGTGCCATAACGAGTCGTTCGCCGCAAGGTTCCTGAGTTTCGCGTAAGATTCGTTCCCTCTCAAGCGCCTCTTTAAATGTCTCTACATCAAAGTAGGACGTCCTCCATCTGCGGGTGAATGGAGTGGATGCTCCTCCTTCCGCACGCTGCCTTGTATTGTGGACGATACAATAACGAACTGCCAGGTGGTCGCTATGGGTGTAGCCATCATTCACCCTCCAATTTATTGAAAAAAACTGCTTAGAAACACTTAAGTGATATCCATATATGTTTTATCGGTCATTCTTTTATTAAAACATTAGAATTCATTCTACACATATTTTGTTCCTTTGGTTTGTATTTAGAGGAGACATTTGAAAAATATACAACTGAAATTCAAACATTTTTATTGAAATTTTACCAATAACAACACTTATTATATGCTTTTCAGACAACAGGCCAAAGTTGGGAACATATATGTGTAAAATGTGTTTCTATGATTGATTGTACGGTTTTCTTGTTAAATCATTTTCATTTTGCCAATGTGAACAGTTAGTTTATAACGTGTGACTATTTTCTGTACATCTTGGCTGCATTACTCGGTTTGAAGTTTCAATTTAACCAAATTTAAATTATTCGAAGATCGTGTAGATAACTTATTCAGTTAAACCAATGAAGTCGTGATGTCTCAAAAGTTAAAGAAATCGAATGTTATGCGGAAATGAACAGCTATAAATTGATTTATAATGTCTCAATTGCTTAGAATGCAATCACTCTTCCTGATAGCAACATTATTTTTTTGATTATCGCCGATTTAATGACACATTTGGTACATATTTAGGCCGAATGAAGGAACTAGGCTAACATTACATCCCGTTACCCTATTTTCTTTGTTTCGGAGAGTATAACTTTTTAGCATTATTGTTTTAATCAATGTCCATGATCAGCATTGAAAAATATGCATGTATACATTAATCTTTTTTTTTTTTCAGAAATTGTATTTCGAATGAATTATATAATGCAAGAGCCTATAATTCAAAACATAAAGAGAGAGACCTGGTGCATTTTCCACTAATATCGATTGAAATCAACGACACCAGCTGTGACTTTTTCACAACTTGCCCTAACATCGTGTCAGTCTTGCTAACCGTGCCATTAAAACCCTTTCCCTTAATTTTTATTTTCTTTATTATGTATAGGACGTCATTTCTGAAACATGACCCAGGGCAAGGGCGTTAACATTGCGACACGACACAGCGAGATCAAATCTGTTCAGCATGAGATTAAAGTTGAAAGTTCACAGTTTCAGATGAGGCGTGTTTTGGGTTAAGTGTAGGGCCAATAAACACACGTTTAGACATACCCAAACCCTAACAATTATCTATTGATGAAAAAATCCATTCCCCAGTTTCCATTGCATCATCTAATGATGCTTCACCGGTAATCATGCAGCATGCTTGTCTCCAACATAATGTCATAATGTCAATGTAGCAAATTCGCTTGTAGCAACCACCTCGCACTGAGCGCCTAATGTACCATGGCCGGTATTCACTGAACCATCACCCGCAGCCATCGCGCGTCATCTTTGTCGTCTGACCGGATGCTTCGACCGGCAAGAGCCACATTTTAAATCTATTACCACAACTCAAGACATACCAGGCAAAGGACAAACATGCAACAGATGAGCCTTCGCACGTGACTTTAACACGTTAAGTCATCTGCAGCCATCATGCAATCGGCGATAAACGTTCGTACCCCCATGCGTTCCGCTTACACGTGATATGCATGTGTGAAGTGACGAGCGAAGAAAGTCAACCGGTATCTATAGAATGCAGTGAAATATTTACAACCACAATCAAAAGCGCCAAACCAGAAGGAGTTGATGCGAAAAGTTCTATAAACATTTCGCCTACTTGGCACCTCGCCGAAAGCAAACGTGACAATCGAAATTACCGGCAACGATGAAGATGATGATGATGATGATGATGATGATAAAAGCAAGGAGTGCTTTTTTTTGCGCATTTCGGTTTTGTTTTGCTCACAATGCGATCGGTTTGCTTTCGTTAAATGCCCTACTTTTTCACCTTGAAATGCAAAACATCAAAACTGCCAATGACGCGAGCACGTGGCTGCAAAAAATAATTGCTTCACTGCGGAGAGTGCTCGCTCACCGCCCGGCAGCCCGCGATGGTGGTATGTATGTGCGTTTGCCCTAGATTCGGCGCAGTGTTTTGGTTTTGTTGTTTGACATTCTGTCGCCAATTGCGACCAATTATGTCCGGAATGTTCTCCGCACGGCAAATGGGGAAAGGCTTGTTGGGGTGAGCTGAGGTTCTGATAGAACTTCCAGCTGAGTGCGAGTGTGGTGCAATATGCATAACCACAGTTTTTGTTTTCATTGGGCTTGCAGTTTGAGTGATGGCAACGAAGGTCAAGACAAAATCCAAAGTTGGTATCTCGAGTAGTCGTTGATCAGATATGCCTAAACCGGTAATTTATAATTACCGCGTTTGTGCAGTCAGCTAGTATGTTGCTGGTAGTACACACATCAACAGAGTATATTCGTTATTAAACACTGTTGCGTGTTTCCATAATTGCAATTAGCAGATTGTGATGATTGAAATCTGCCGTCGTTTGAAAATTGTTTGGAATTTATTTATTTAAATAAGGTTGATACGATGCTATCAATCGATTCTCATTTCTGATTTAAGGAACATTGCTTAAGGCAACAAATATTTGACATGCATTCTCAATTAAACGGCTTAGGACTTACAAAACCTTGATTAGGTTTATATATGTTCCGAGATAAGAGGTTTGAAAGCAACTCGTATTTCAAGAGAGCTTAAAACTATTTATAAGCTTAACATTTTGACAACTTGTTGAACACTATGGAACCTGTACTGTTGTCATACTATTTGAGTAAATTAGTCGTCACGAGGTTAATAAATCACACACACTGCCTATATCACTTTTCAGTCCCACGTGGATTTTTGACAAATTTAAGTTAATAGCGCCAAACAGATTCCGGATATTTTGAAAACCTTGACTTTTGAAAAAGTCATGTATGTTCGTTGCAAGGCATCATAAGAGCCTTGCCTTACCGATGGTTTCATTCGGTAGAAAAGGCAATACTTTTTATCGCTCCAAATTCAACATTCTGCTGTTGAAGGGCGAAGGGTGTTGGTAAATCTGTAGGCAGAGAAACTCGCGGAAATAAAAGAATCTCCCTTCCATCAGGAAACGAATACTGAAACATACAATTTACAGTTAAGTTTTCTGCTGCATATGGATTGTTTAAGAAGAGCGCGATAAATGCATTACAAATGCTGGAATGTATTGCGACCATATTCTACTGAGATCCGTTAGTTTTGGACTACCTTGGTTCAATATGCAGCACATAGGGTATGTGTCCCATACCTTAGCCTAATATGCAGCGATCGGTTGCATTTTTTGTTATTATAACTCAAAAAGTAACTGAACTGCAAAATACATTCAACTATTTAGTTATTTGCAAGCTTAGGCAAGCTTAATGAGACACTTGTTGTTCTAAACTACGAAAAATTATACAACTAACTTTATTAAGACAAAACCTTTCTAAGAATATGGATGTAATGTCGGTCTACAAGCACCGTATTGGGTCTATGAAAGGATTTTTTGTATTATTTGTTTATAGACATTGCATTGTTAGCTATGCACTCTTCATCTGAAGAAAAATTTAAACGATCTGTTATTTGATATATTAATTTAAAATATTTGAGTAATTTTTAATTCTGATCTCTCAGTCGCTGGATAGTTTAAACAATTGAATACCCATTACACATTTTTTTTGCACTTAATGTTATTCAAACGTACCGTTTTAGGAATATACAACCACTTACTCATATACTTTCATTAAACTTCATTAGGAATAACCAACATTATATTTATTTTTTTTTTTTTTTATTTCCTTGATCATCGTGATTTTCAGCCCTGGGCTGGTTCATCTTCCGTCATAGTCACTCAAATACCTTTTTGGGTATTTTCGAAACTTGTACGGGGTGAGATTCAAACTGGTGACTTTGACGTGAGAGGTGTGGATGTTAACCACTACGCCGCACAGTGGCGGCTCTCCGAACAAAAGTCGGACAAAACCTAAACTATTTCCCAAATTGACTAAAACCCTCATGTTAAGGTAATTTTGGGGTGCTCAATCCATTTCTGATATCAAAAGTCAATGAAAATGAGAGAGTATCTCCCTAAAGCGTTTTTTATAACCTTTCCTTTCCGTATAATCGAAATTTCATTATAATTTTTTTTAATTTTACGTTGTTTTTTTTTTTGTTCGTTCGAGTTGTTTATTTTTCCATCATAGCGATTCGCAACCTGAAGCTTACGAACCCCTATGGATTAGCGAAAATATTTGTTATGGTGCACCATGGTGATTTCATGCCTAAAACTTTGAAGGAATGTATGCTGCAACGCAACACATGGAGTAGCAGTTTTCTTCATATAGTCGCTTTTGTTTCGGAGATAATTACACCGGAAAACTCGATATGATGGAGCCACGTATCGTAGGGTAATCAATGTATTTTGGACACTTCAAAAACCCATTTTACTTTGTACACTCCTAGCAAAATCAAACGGAAGTGTCCAAAATGAAGTGTTTTTTTTATGTTGTGACCAAAATACATTGATTATCCTGTCACCTTGATCGTCATCAAATGATACTGAAATATTTCAAAAACAAATACTGTGCTGCTCTCACTAAAATTGTGGAGGATCCTAAAAGCATGTTCAAACGTCAACACAAATATTTGCGTATGAAGTTTAAAGATTCAAAAGCAGGTAGTTTCCGGTGTGCTCAGTTGAATATTAACCAAGATTTCATCATAAAATGTGTTCCAAACCAGAAGGGACTTAATTATTTTCGTTTCTTTACTATTGTGACTTTCTTGTCATTGGCAAGTTCCTCACTTACAGTAATCAATTCCAAACTAAAACCAATGTTTAACTCCTTTTGTTTATCTTAACTAGAAATTTTCTTAAAAAGAAAACACATACTGGATCCGGTCCTTGCGTTAACCAATTCGAACGATAAACGTACTGCTATTAGCAACTACATTGGAAAATATGTAGGATGCATTGATGATAAGTGTGTAAGACTCATTTCCGTTTTCTTTCGAGAGTTTTTACGAAGATGGAATAATTCACAACGGATCAAGGACCGCTTTTTGAAAGCAAATTCAGAATGGCTTGAGGATTTTTTAATACTTTCTGGACCCAGGTCAACAAGTGTTAACAAAGGAGGTCGACCTTCGAAGGAGTTTGACGATAGCTGCAACCGAGGTAAGCGTCGCAAAACTGAAGGATTGCGTCGTACATGTAGCTCTACATAGTATGTTCTATTTGATAATACTTTGTTAACGTCAATGTCTATTGTATTATAACTTCGATCGTTTAATTACTATAGGTGAATTGCAGTTTGCAACCGAAATGGTTTTGCGTGCTGATGGTCAGAATTAAATTGCAAACATAAGTGCAAATGTGAGCTCCAACAAAACATAGAATGATGAATTTGTTACTCCATGTTAGTTACAGTGCGGCAATCAAGGAGTAGCAATTTGAGATTGGTCTGTTTTGTGGGAGTTGAGATTTGTGCTGTTAAAATTTCACGCTATAGATTCCATATATCTTTGCCTTAAGACTGATTCATTTCATTAGCTCTTATAGCATAGTGATATTGTAAGACTACTTCTAACTGTTTGTTCATTTTGTCTATATATTTTTTTTGATTTTTTAATTACCACTCTCCTTCATGGGGTAAATAAATAGAACCAATTTTAAGCCCCTTAAAGCAACGATGAGCAGAGCAAGGCCGTGGAATCCGAAAATTAGAGATGATTTCCTAAAGGATGCATACTATGTGACCTTCTCGAACCGTTTCAGCAGACTGTACAGTAAATATTTGTAAAACTATACTTGTTTTTTCCTTCTTCTATTCACATATTTTAACACCAATTTTAAAGTCTAAAACAATTTTGAAATCTCAAAAAAAAAAAAAAAAAAAACAAAAAAAAGATCTTATCTTAAAAATGAAACTTGTTGTGCTTTAGTCGGTTAAAATTTGAAGGAGCCACCAACATTATACTCATTTGCCTCCCATAATAGACCAGTACGAAACATTGCAGAACCCCCCGCCACACAATAAACAACTAACAAAAAAAAAACTCTACACAAACAATAACAACTATTTTTAAAAAATTTTATATATGTAACAGGTAAAAAAAAAAATAAAAAAAAAAAAAAATATTTTTTTTAGTTTTTTCCGCCCCCCCCCCCTCCGCCCGGGTCGCCCCCCACATTCTACTATATGACGACCATAATAGACCAAAGTAAGAAACATAGTGCTAAGATGATTTCTTTGGCTTTCAGTCTTTATGAATAATGAAAACAGATGATTTTCTATTTTCCGACGTTTCGGCGTATTCTATTTCGCCTTCTTCTAGGAATTGCTGTAGAAATATAATGTGTCGGTATGCTGTGTGTGTTGTTTCTAATAAAATTTACTTACTAGATTTCTGTTTTTGTCATATTATGTTCTGTTATTACATTTCAACGTCTAGTAATTCTATTGAACATCACTGTTGTGTACATACAAATACAAAGAAAGGTCAAATAAATTAAACAAATATCTACAAAACATAGTACGTGAGAAAACTAAGTATTTATCCCTATTTTTACACTTTTACACTGTTCCTGTATGTCTAGCTAACTGTTAAATAATTGTTGTGTTGGATCCTGAGAGGTGGTGTCTTGGTTGGTGTTCCTTGTGTTGGTGGTTCTATCTCTAATCATGTTAACTGTATGTATTAGTCCGAAATATGTTGTACTTAGTCCATCTGTGTTAGTTCGTTTGTTGATACTCTTGTTGTGATTATGTTATGTTGATCATCTCCAAAATTGGCAATGTATTCTTTTTGAATGTTTGCGCAAAAAAATTAAAACATACAATGTCACAAAGCCTTTTCCCCCCCCCACTCGTGTTCTTTTTCCCCTTTCCCCCCCCCCTTGTTCACTTCTCTTTTGTCCCTCAACCCCGTTGTGCCCACAGTAAGAAACATAGTAAAAAATGTGTCCCTTGAATTGGGTATGCGATTTTCTTGTGAAATCAGGCTGTATTTTTCTATATGAATAGTTATTTCACAAAGTGTTTTCTGTATATTTATCCTGGATCCATTACAACGTACATTTGGGTTATTTTGCAACATTTGGTTCATTTGAATATAGTGATGGCAATTAGTTCTGTTTAAGTGCTTACGCTGAAGCATTCTCAACGGCAGCAATTACCTCAAAATTTAGAATTGATATAACTAAGAATCTGTACTAGATATTGGATATGTAATCACATCAGTTTGTATGCTTACTACTGTAAGCAATCTGAAGTAGTTCGATTTGATGTTCATTCACTAATAATCGAGATTTATCAGTTTGAAATAGCGAAGTAAATTGGCAAGAGACAGATAAAAGATAGGAAAAAATACACGGAGCAGAAATTCACCTTAACCAGTGAAGTCATGGCGGCTAAAAAGTGAAGGCAATCAAAATCTCACGAAAGTGTATAACTGTAAGTTGACGAAAAATACCTCAATTGCTTTAAAGAAAGCAATTATCACGATGTCAGAATAATTTTGTAAATTTAAGCTGAATTTATGAGATATCTGGTACATGAAAGGGCTAGGCTGACATTAAATCCCATAACCCTATCACAAATCATCAAAGAAAACCTGATGGAATCCAGAGCTTGGCCAAAACATCGAATTATTATTTCTAAGATAAATCTGACAATGTGTTGGCACCACCATCTTCGATTTCTAAGAAGGCATACACATTTTCGCATAAATATTCAGTAGGCAATAGGTAACAATGAAAAATTCTATCCGCTCTCATTCTCTTTCGTTAGTTGAGGTGTCTTCATAAATGTAAACATTAGTTTCCCGACCAGTGGATTACAACAGAATTATAAAAGATTTTTTTACTATGTTGGCAGGATTTTTAATAACAAATTCTGTAACAATTTTGGGTCCTTAGTAGTTCAAATCACAAAAATTAAAACAAAACTTCCTCAACGATTAACAAACATTGTAACAAATTTTTTTTATAATTCAAACAAATATAAAATTCAATTTGTTTTATGAAATAATGAAAATAAATGAAATTTGTTACGAAATCTTAAAAAAAATCTGTTATTTTTCATTAGTGAATTATAACAAAATCTGTTATTTTCATAAAATAAATTTAAACTTGTTATGTTATAAATATTAGGGTTCGCATAGACGTGCCCGATTTGGAAGTTTGGTCAAAGGAAATAAGTCAACTCTTTAATTATTTTAGGATTCTTTTGAAGTGACAGCTGCTTCCACTGTTACTGCATAGGAACTCACAAAACATGAGGGTTTACTAGTTTCCCATTACCATATTTCTATATCTAACACGCTGTGTTCGCATTCAAAGCGCTCACTAATGTCTCAAAAAGTCTTTGAGACTTCTTTCGATACATTTAACATTGCCAAAATAATGAAAAAAATAGCTACATTAGATGTAACAGCATGTAAGCAATTGCGCTCTGATTCAAATTATGTTGTTATTATTATTATTAATTTTTATTTTCCGTCTGCCTATTTCCTTACATGGTGACAATCACCGACGCCAGGAAGACGACTCCACCACCTGGACCCTACCTATCGACTCATGAATATGAGCCGGGACCAACGGCTTACTTCCCTTCCGAAGGAAGACCGGTTTTTCGCCTCAGAAAAACCACCGACGTCGACTGGGATTGAACCCAGACCCACGCGGGTGCCAAGTAGCAGTCACGCTTACCACTACACCACCGACGCCGGCTTATGTTGATATTGTGTTATTATAACAGCCTTTGTTAAAAAGTTCTGTCCAGTTAGAATCCGAAATCACTTATTGTGTTGCAGCGGCACGGAAAGTGACCGCTGCAAGATTTTTTTTACAGTGGTTTGTTACCCTAGGCGCCCACTTTCTGTGGTATAAATTTCACGGTGTCTCGTGCAGTGAGTCAAAAGTTATTCTAGATGGAAGCCGAGATGTGAGAAAAAATTCTGCACACCCACGTTGACAATCCAATAAATAAATAAAGAAGAAAGTACGAATTTTCATTAGAAACGAAGAGAAATGATTTGTATTGATATTTTTTCCTTAAATCCGTTACCGAGATACAGATGATTTTATTATTCCGGATTCTAATAGCTATGTCCATAACACCGGTACAACCGATGGTATCCCAAAACGACACAGTGAGCGTATTGAAAAGCAATCTCTCTTGCAAATGTTATCTATGTTCTAAATGTTATGAACATTAGACATTCTGTGTGACTTCAAAGCTTTCCTGAAGGCTGAAATTTCATAAATGTTATCCACTCTTTTGGTATCTCCTGTTTATTTTGAGCACAGTGACGTTGGAGGTCCATCTACCATCTCTTTGTGAATGGTATCTGCAGCCTAGGAGCAGAGCCTAGGAGCTCCTTATTGTTGGTATGGATCGGCCCATATTGGCCTTCGAACGTCTTAAAATTCCATGTCTTCACAATAATAAGCCTCCATCATCAGCCTCCGTAGGTTTAAATCGGTACAAATGTATAAATCAATATTTTGCATCTCCTTAAAACCAACTAGATGAGGATTAGTCTGAGAGCGGAGAGAATCAAGAATTCAGCGAATCGTTTGCGTTCAGCGAACCCTGCTGCCAACCTTACCCTTTCGTCCAAATTCCAGTGATTTCTCGTGAAGGTGTGGAGGATTCCTCGGGGGCGCCCCGACCGGTCATGATAGCACGTCCCTTCGATTTCCGTGTTTCGCCTGCATTCGGGCGGATTATTGCGTGAAGAAACGTATCAATAACTGGATCCGTTTCGTAGTGACATGCAATGTCTCCAATGAATTATAATTATTACTCATTGTAGCTCCATCCACGAGGTGTGCAAACGTCAATGCTAATGCTAATCTGGACGATTTTCAATGGTTCATTAACAATCACTACAATCTGAAATCCACAATCCGAAATAACACTTGGTGGATATGACAGCATCCGGTAGCCCCAGATTCCGCAACGTTTTTTGTTGCTTGCATAAATCATTATGGTTTCAAAGACATTAAAGGCACAACTTTGTTTCCCGTACAACAGCCCATTTAGCATCCAGACTTACCTACCCTGATTTCTCGTCTGTCCTGCAATCAGTTGAGCTAATTTGTATGTAGTTAGGGACTACACTTGTTAGATACACTAAAATTAAATTTATTTTCGCAATAATTGATAACCACTTATTTTTTATGCCTGCATCGTATTGTTAACCTTTAACTCTCAGCACTTGTGTATCAGTTTAATAATTTCCAACCGTTGAAAATGTGTGGACTTTCAATGGAACAACGTCGAAATATTGTGCACAAATGATGTACAGATTCCGGAATGTCACTGAGGAAGTTGGTAAAAATAGAAGGCATAAGTTAGAAAGCCGTGCGAATAGCGATCAGGAAGTTCAGAGAGGATACCAGGTTTGAGGATGAACCAAAATCAGGTCGAAGGTCCTGCTAAGCTTGCTTTGGATAAATGTATAATGAAGGCAATGTTCATCGTGCCAAAGAACGTTTGAATCTTCGAACCTACAAGAAGCAGAAGCTGCCTAAACAGAGTCCGAAACAAGAAGCATCGATCAGGCCCCCAGTGAGAAACTTGTACGATACGATGCTTGCTGGGAACTTAAATTGTATAATCCTACACATTGACAAAACCTACATGAATTGCTTGTGTGTATTTTTTATTTCCCAAAAATGTTCAAGCCAAAAGAAAAAAAGAAAAAGTTGTATAGTTATAAGTTTTTGCCAATTTAGAATTTATACCAAATGTGTTATGTAAAGCAAACGTCAAATTCCCACCATCTTCCCATCCGTTACATTGTTATTCCTATGAACCTCGAGACGGCCGCGAGTAATCGGTTCTATCCTCCTAACTTTAGTTTTAAGATAACTGATGTTTATATACATGAAAACTTGGCTCTGTTAAGTTGATTCGATTGAGCCTGTACAAATAAATGATTTAATAAAAAAAAAACTAAACCGGCTTGAAATACGTGAATTTGACTACAAATCCTTTTCGGAGCCACAATATTATACGGTGCGTGAAGGGGAAGTATTGAACCAGTCTGAGACATCCATTCATGCCAAAAAGTTTGGTAAGAAAGCTATGGTCTGGCAAGCTATTTGGCAAGCTGGGGTAAGATTTCGTAACCCTTCAACTCAACTGCTTCGAAGAACAGTGAAAAGTACATCAATGAGTTCTTACAAAAATGGCTTCTACCCATATTTCAAAGCCACAAAGATCCTGTTTTGCCATTACGCGAAATCCACGGTATAATGGTATACCACCATTTTCATTCATTCCAAAAGATGTAAATCCTCCTAATTGCCCGCAAATCTGACCAATTGAAGAATTTTGGGCATTGACGAAGTCACATCTTAGCTAACTTGTTTTGGCAGTAGATACCATTGAAAAAGATTGAAAGAAAGGGTCAAAACTTATCGCTAAGAAGTCTGTGCTGTATCTTATGAAGTACGTTCGCAAGAAGCATACAATCGCTAGATTGCAAATCTTGAGCACACTTACCTGATGTGCGAGTAGCGAGGACCACTCATAAAACAACGTAGACCACCAATCAGACCCCCTCCCCCCTCGTAGACTTTTATCCATACATTTTTTTTTTGAAATTTTTGGAGCGTAGACTTTGATCAGACACCCCCACCCCCCGTCCTCCCAGAAAAGACTACGTGGTTTATGAATAGCTCCTAATGTTTACAGTATATTCAATAGAAAATTGAATTTTCAACAGTTGTGTGGTAGATTTATTGAAAACTGGGTCGCCCGTTCTTATTGAGGCAGCCTTTAGGATAATGTCACAACTTCCAACAACACTTTATTTTCCATCCCGGGATAAAGCAATAAATTCACAGCAACACAGTACAATAAATATAAAAGGTAAGCGAAGGGCAGACGTGCACAAAATTCATTTCGTGCATTATGTTCACAAAAAGACTTTACTAAAAATATTTTCAATGTGCCGAAAATCAGCTTGATTGGCTGGCGAAGACATTAGGGTGGGCGGATGGTACCATCCAGCGTACTTCAGGAGATTCAGGGTGTTTACACTTGAAAACTGTAGGACATTTACCTGACTATGCGTCAGGTTCTTGACGTGCTGGATTAAGAAGGCAGATCTGCTATCCTCATCTACGATCAAATGCAGTCATTAACAGCAGTAGATTAGATTAGATATCTTTATTATTGAGCTTTTCAGCCTCGTGGTTCAGCTCATCATTAACAGCAGTGTTATAGGATTGGTGATGGGTTATTTTTAGAATATTTTGCCCAGTCCAGCCTTTACCAACGAGACAGTTCAATACCGGATCTTTGACGATAAAGACGATAATTATGTGGTCTGAGGTAATAACGTAGCGTTAAAAGAGATTTCCAAGGAACGAGGAGTGCTCAAGGATACGAATAATTGTGATGAATATGATTCCGGTCTAGTCGAAAAAATAATCGGTCGAATCTCTTAGAAAGTGAGCCCTCGGCTTTGAAGATTCATTGGTAGTAGACTTGTATAATTTTTTAGAATACACCATAAATTCTTAGGGTCATTTTAATACACTGTTTACTTCAATTATTGTTCCGGATTTTTTGAGAGGATTCATTTCTCACATTTCCCTATTTAAAATTCATTGTAATAAAATTTCTGTAATTCTGTAACTAGGACTCTAGGTCTAACTAACGATTGTGATCAAGAATTTCCATTGAAGCGCTTCTCCAAACACTGATAAAAACCATTGGATCGGAAATCCATTGGAAGGAAGTAAAAAAAATTGGTTAATGAACACGATAAACGTGTATTCTTCAGTAATTAATAGATTAGACTGGCTCAATGTCATTATTTTAGGAATTAAAATCTGGTCTACTTAGAATCCGGACACTTTATTTGTTCTATAGCATCATCTCTAGTTATCATTTTTGAATGATTTGGCAGTGATTTGTTTTGAAAGTACACTTGTTTCAGTGGTGAAAGTCTCGATACGTGAAATATTATAAAAGTTATGCTAGATGAAAAAAAGGGAAGAGTAAAATTAATCACATCCACGTTAAAAAACCCGAAGTGGTCTATTCGGAATATCTCAAAGGAATCATGGTGAGTGCGAGCTTTTAAGTGCAATACCTGCAACTAGAAAATGAGAAGAAAGATTGGTAATTTCCATTTAATTCCAACTACCTTTATGGCTTATCTTGGCAGATACGCGTATTTCGTCTACTATGTGCAGACTTCTTCAGTGTCGTGTACTAATACTGGAAATTACTAATCTCCTTATTTTCTAGTTAATCTGGAAGGTGTTGAGTTGGATTAAGGGATACCGTTCATTCCGTGCCCCCAAGCAACCGAACAGGACAACGAAGCAGAATCTAATAGCCAGAAGCTTTTCACAACCAACAAAACGATGGACGATGTATAAGCAAGATTACGTAGGGAAATGTAAAATGCCTATCATTAAGGTTCATCAATGTCCATTGAAGTTTAGGCCAGATATGGTAAGCTCATTTGGCCGCAATTTGACCCAGTCATATTGTATTGAGCAATCATCAAGCAGAAGTATTCCTCAACAGTTATGAAACTGGGACTTTGCAGCCAAAGACCAACCTTTGTAGCCAAAAGACTTTGCCAAAGCTTCGATATCTCAGTCGAGAATCTCTAAGGCTACCTAATCATACCTTAACCATGAAACCCGGTAAGGAAGATGAGTGCCAATTAGCACTATAACGAAAGCGCACCCAAAAGCCTACAACGCTATCAACATATTAGACCTACCACGAAACCCACCCTACATTACTAAACAATACGGCCAGCTCTCCCCCGGTTCGGGCGCGTCGAATCTTTTGGGTCACTAATTTTCGCCAGATTTTCCCACAACACTGGCCCACACACTTATTTCACCACACCACCATACGAACTTCCCGTCCATGCCGTGTGTCTACCTGATTGCTTCAATTGCTTCAAATCACAACAACCAAAACAAAAAACCACCACCCAACCCAGCTGCCTTGCATTGTCGTCGTCGACGTTGCAGCTGATCACGGCGCTCGCCATACCTACAACCAAAGGCAGAGCAAGAAGAAGAAAAAACGCGGCCCCTTGTGTGTAACAAATAATTGCTCCGTCGTAATGAGCCTTAATTTATCGCACCAAATTACAACCGTCTTGAGGGCCCACCGTCATCGTATGGTCTTCTCTCCCAGCATGCATCTAGTACGTGATGGTGCCAATACTCCACGTGTTATCGGGAAGATTGCGTAACAGCACTCGGTCTTTGTGTCAGTCAGCTGGTCTTCAAAGCTAATCCAAACGGGCACAAATCCGTGCAATCCGTCGTCGTTTTTTTTGTCGTTTAGTAGAGAGCCGCGCTGTGGGCGTCCTACTGCTCTAATGCGAAAATTGGCAAAGGAAATTGCCTGAACGATAAGTGGCCAGGTACCGGGACTATAGCAGAACGAAAATCGATTGCTGACCCTAGCGCATCATCCGGTCAATTGGAGTCCAAGCCCGACCTTGCGCGACACAGTTTTCCGCATGTGTTCTGATGTGATTTGCCTTCATCGGGACACATTCAAACATCCATTCCCTTCGTAATGGGATTATGGGTATTCCGAACGACATAGAGTTGGGGACTTATTTTCACTTTTACCTGCATTTCCTTTTCGCTTTTGTAACCCAATTTGGAGACCGTGTTTACTGCAGTTGGTATGCGGCTTATGGACACACCGCCAGCCGGCAACAACACAAAAGGGGTCAAAGCGAGCAACCAAGGGACGGAAAAGGTCGCATGTAAACGACATATTAGCACGCCCGTTGTAATCATTCATCGGACGATTATATGTTGAGAATGGGGAAATTAAGTACTTAGTGAATTTATGATGCAGAGATATTGGTCTTTGGATTGAGGGGATCTAGATTACCTTCAATGAAATTTTCAGAATGTGACGGGCCTCAAAACTGGACGCAACCTGAACATGAAAGAATAACGATGATCGATGCAGTGCGTGCCAAAACAGATTGCACAACACCTTGAAGACAGACATGACCATAAAAGACTGCTCACCAGTTCTATTCTGCCGCTACACTCTTGAACTTCCTTTTCGGGTTGTTCAATGTAAACCACCCGGGGGTTGGATTGCTTTCAAAAATAGGGTAAAGAGTTTGACGAAGCGGTTTGAAGCAATAGTTGTTTCAATTCGAGTGTACTGGAATCCGGACAACCACAAAAAATGTAAAGATAGGATTCTTCATGTTCTTCTTTCTAAACTAAAGTGGCTTCCAGCCTTAGGCTGGTTCACCACCGAAGGGAGGCACCTCCATCCTACATATCGCACTTATCAACACATGAGCCAGACCAACGGCTTTCCTTCCCTTCTGAAGGACGTGACCAGAGATTTTTTTTTGTGGAATTATCTCGCCGACCTCGGCTGGGATTGAACCCAGGCCCACTGAGGTGCCAAGTAGCAGTTTTGCTTACAACTACACCATCGGCGCTGGCAAATCTAAATATCGGTAATGTTGATAGGAAACTAAAAATTTCTGAAAGAAGTCCATAAGGCCGATTACAACTTTAAAGAAGATCCCTCGTCCAGCAATCATTAGGGGGTCAGTTGATCTGCTCTTAAATGACCTGATTACACATATCTGTCGAAAGAAAATGAAGAGGAAATTTAAACCCACATGGAGCATCAGTTTGAATAATGAACCACAAATTTCTAAATATGGTCCATGCCAAATCAACTTTGTGCATTTAAAATAATAGGTTTATTCTATAAATTATTCCCGAATTATTCCAATTTTGGGTTAAATTTTTGATAAATTCTGGTACGAAATTTTTTTCCTTGACTGCGCTACTACTCAGATTTATTAACATGTCCGTTCTTTTAGCTATGCGGTTTAAATATTGCTCTAAAAGAAGGATCCCGTTGGAGAAAATGTGCAATTTTTCAGAAAACCGACTTACTTTTGCGATCTCACGTTCTTTTACGACCGCAACTTGATCAAACTGGGATTTCAGATATTTTTTATTAAATTATGCCGGGCAAACGCTTGCCGTCCAACCGTCCAACTCGCTATAGCTCGTTGGACCTAACTACAAAAAAACATCCTCCGTTTGCATTATACCAAATCTTGAATCAGTTGTTTGCTTGGAGACGCCATGCTAACATTTCGGCTATCGAAATCATCAATCCTCAACTGCTCAGCAGGCAACATTGGTATTTCTAGCACTTGGAGTAGAGCACAACAAATCGTGGCTACTATGTCACATTGTACAATATAGTGTTTCAGATTTAGCAGCTGTTTGATCATGCCAAAAGATTATCAATCGCTTATGAATTGATTGAGAACATTGTTAATTGATGTTTTTCTGAAAACCAATGTTTGGCAAAATTGTATTTGAGAAAATTTTCTAAATGAATAACTATTGAACTAAGAGTTTGCTTTTTTCATAGTACTCGCAACAAAAATTCTAATTGGTATTAGTTAGGCACTGCCAACTGTATTTGCTTTTCTCAACATAAAATTTAACAAAATAAATTAAGCTAAAACTGTTTTGAAACACTCAAGAGATTGACATATATGATTTATTGGCCGTTCGATAGTGAAAACATAATAATTCACTCTGCACAGGGTTTGTTCCTTTGGTTTGTGCTTAGATGAACCATTTGGAAACTATACAATTGAGACTCATACATTTCCATTGAAAATTTGACCAATAACAACATTTTCAGTAAGCTATTCAGACAACAGGCCATAGTTGGGTACAAAGAAAATAATATGTCCCTAACATTGGATCCACGGTTTTCTTGTTAAATCATTGTTATTTAATCTATGTGAACAATTAGTTTAAAACGTGTGACTATTTTCTGTACCTCTAGGCTGCATTATTTGGTTTATTGGTTCAATTTTGCCAAATTTTGATCATTTCAAGATCATAGAGATAATCTGTTCAGCTTAACCAGTGAAATCAAGTTGTCTTAAAAGTTAAGAAAATCTGAAATTACACGGAAGTGAGCAACAGTAAATTGGTTTATAATGTCTAAATTGCTTTGAGTTAAATCGGTTATCTTGATAACAACATAATTTTGTTGATTATCGCTGAATTAATGACATATTTGGTACATAGGCTGAATGAAGGAGCTAAGCTAACATTACATCCCCTTACCCTACATAATTTACGCAATTCATGCACAGCCGAAATTTTGGAGATCAGACACTTATAGGTTGTGCCGCTTTTTTTAAGACACGGAAAAACTCTGTTTTGCACCATTTCGACCATAATTTGGAATCCAAAGAAGGCACAATTGCCAGCCATAATGTGCCTCTGTATCTGTCTGCAGGTGTCATTATGGGCGGTCACCAATGATACCATGAGTTTGTCTACCGCCTTGATGTCATCACCGTCGATCTGATCTCGTGATGGGAAGCTCATCATTGGCTTCTCGCGAGCCTCTTTCAGTCATGATTTTTTTTTAATGCATTTATCATAAATCCAATTTTACATGCTTCAGCCTTAAGTCTGATGTACGTTTCCACCATCGCAATTATGAAAATCTGGTCCATTGTAATGCGGGAACTCATGATTCCCGCTTGGCATTGCCCAACGAACTCGTTTGCAGTTGGTGACAGGCGGTTGCATAAAATTAGAAGAAGGAGGAGAAAAAGAAATAGAAGAAGAACTAAACCCACTTTTAAGTTCAGTTTTTATGAAAATGAGGAAATCAATCAGTCTAAGAGGTGGATTTTGGTGAGATGCATCCAATTAATATTTATTCAAATTGTTTTTCCAAGCGCTTTAGGCAAACTTGTTTGAAAGTATGTTGAGCTCAATACTCTGCTTTGTTCTTGGCTAAAAGACCTGGTAAAAAATTGCCAAATATTTATGAATTTCAAAAAATGCAAAAAATCAACATAAGTTTGCTTAAATTAAGTAAATGTTTGGGGTTTTTGCGAGTGATAGCAGGCCCTTACCTAAAATCTGCACTAGACCCATTTATTTTTTAGCTCCTAGAAGCTTCTATTTTAAATCAACTATTTTATGCAACGGACAATGGCGCGCGGCCCAGTACTGTACCGGCTGGGGGTCTGAAAGTAGTTCGCCTCCCCGTGGTGCACCCTGGAAACTTTAAGCTCCCCTTAACGGGCTAAGCGAACTACGGAAGAAGGGCCATACGGCGCAAGATCCGACAGGCGTCCGTAAGCGGTTCTGACATGGGAAACAGGGACGACCCTGAGGTATCTACGCCCCCAGACGTTCCGGCCCCGATCCTGGCCCTGGCTTTCTCGAACGGAGGAAGGACCATACGACGCGAGGTTCAGCAGGTACCGTAAGCGGTCGGACAGGGAGATTGCGGACTATCCGACCTCCGAAGGACGTCTCAAACCCTGCTTGGATCCCAGAGCATCTCGACTGAATCAGCGACAGGTCGGTGGAGCTAACTACTAAAGATCCAGTAGTTAGACATAGTGGGCGCGTAATGCAAACTAGCCCCCTACGACGGGTGGGTCGAGGAGTTGGCTCCTTCATCCCCATACCCTGAGTTCTTCAGGAGTCTGTTAGCAGATTTTCCATCCCGTCTAAAAAAATAAAAAATAAACATTATGCAATGACCGAAAGGGGAATCTGCTGACCGAAAAAACAGCGGTGGCTGCCAGGTGGAAGGAGTACTTCAAGAAGTTGTTGAACGGTGAAAATGGCAATTTAGCGGAAAACAGGATGAACATAGATGATGATGATGGACAAGCTATGGACCCACCGACCATAGGAAACGTTAAAAAGGCTATAAACGAACTGAAAAACTGAAAAGGCTGTGGGGAAGGGCGAGATCCCGTTTGAGCTTCAAGCACGGAAGTGAGCAGCTTCCCCAATCGATCCATCGAGTACTTCTGCAGGTATGGGAGGGTGAAGAAATGCCTACCAGTTGGTAGCCTCATACGCCTAATCTACAAGTAAGGGCACAGACTGGAGTGCGCCAATTTTAGAGGGATTACCCTGAGAAATTCGGCGTGCAAAATACGGTCGCGCATCCTGTTTAACAGACTGAGACCACTTGAGGAGTCCTTCGTCGGCGAATACCAGGGTGGTTTTTGTGAGGGCCGATCAACAGCGGATTACATGTCCACTTTGCAAATAATCTGAGATAAATTCCGGGAGTATAACTTGCAGACTCGCCATCTGTTTATTGATTTCAAGGTAGCGTATGATTCAATGAAAAGAAATGAGCTGTGGGAGTTAATGTCCGGTGAAACTAATTAGACTGATACGTGCAACGCTGGATGGCTTGAAATCAAGTTGTAGGATTGCAGACGAGGTGTCAACCTCGTTTGAAACGTTAATTGTGTTGAAGCAAGAAGATGCAATTTGCAGAGAAACGGCAATATTATCACACGGTCGCATATCCTTCTTGGCTTCGCGGATGATATTGACCTTATTAAAATCGATTAGATGGAGAGGAGGCCTTCGTGCCTCTGAAGAAGGAGACAGCGAGGATAGGCTTGTCCACAAATTCGTCGCACACGAAGTACATGGTTCCTGGTAGAGATAAAGAGAGGCCTAGCGGTTTTGGTGCTGTGGTAGCGTTTGATGGGGATGTTTTTGAAATTGTCGAAGAATTTGTTTACTTTGGAGGACTTGTGACATGTGACAACGATGTTTCCCGTGAAGAGAGCAGACGTGTTGCGGCTGCGAATAGGGCCTTTTACGAACTACGTAATCAGCTTAAGTCGCGCGCAACTTGCAAACGAAAACCAAGTTTGCGCTGTACAAAATTTTGATTCTTCCAGTGGTTCTATATGTGAACGAAGCATGGACGTTAAAAAAATCAGACCGGAAAGCCTCCGGTATTTTTGAGCGAAAAGTGCTGCTGACAACACTGAGCGTGTAAAGAAGCGAATATTATTGATCGTATAAAATACGGCAGACTTCAGAAGGCTGGTCACTTAGTACGAATGTTGAAAGAAAGAATTGCGAAAATAATATCTAGCATTAAACCAGGTAGAGGTCAGCGACGTCGTTGAGGGTCACAAATACGCTGCCTACATGCAGTGGTGAAGGACCTAGGAACCCTAAAAGTTGAGTTTCGCAGGCCTGCTGCAAGAACAATTTGCCGGACTTTATCCCTAAAGAAATATGGCCGGTCTTTTCGCCCATTGAACTTTTCGATTTGGGGCTTTATGGAAGAAAAGCTTGAAAACGACAAACCAATGGGCATTAAGAAATTCAAAGCAATTGTGATGTGATGTGATGATGTGAACTACCATCTAGTGTAGCAAGGCAACTGCCTATAGCACTGGACAATTTTATTTAAACGATTTGATCAAGGTTATACTGTGGTAGATGTTTCAGCATGTTCCTGTATGAAGGGCCAAAAACGTATTGTGGGCCCGTAAGCAGATACACTTACGCGTAACCCAAAGCTACAGGGGTCTAAGGAGAATCTCCTTCCAGAAACAAGTTCGCAGAAACCACACCAAAACCGAGCCCTCGCCAAGTAAATTTCCCACTAGGTGGGGAGAAGAGCCCGCCCTCTTTTCACGAAATGTTAACAACAGGAAGTTGGCAGTTCCACTCTTCCTATCCAATTCGCTTCGATCGGGTGCTCTGATGGTCCCTCCCTTTATCCCAACATATAGTGTTATATAATATATGTCAAATAGCAAAGAAATTTTAAGAAATTATGCCGAAAATATGGAATGAAATTCCTGAACGAGATATGCGTGCTGCTTGTAATGTTGTCATGCTGTGTCCCAAGGCAATCAATAAAGCAAATGCCCGAATTTAATTTTAAGTCTATCCTGTAAAATGTAAGTAAGAGAACCCAAAAAGAAATAAAAAAAAAAATTAAGTTTAAAGCAATGACGTTTTATTTAATTGAACTAACCCTGTAAATTTTAGATCCATTTATAAAAATACCAAAAATCTATAGAGGTGAGAAAAATTCCCTCGAGAATCCCGCTAAATTGTAATATGGAAAGGTACCATCTTAACCCAACTTATGATCTGGGCTTCGTGGTCATGTGTTTAGCGATACTGAAATTTTCCTGTGGAATACTTTTTTATTTTATTATCTTTTATTCTTGACCAGAAAAAAACCAACAAATAAGTTTTCAGTTAAATTATATTACATTACCCAAGTAACAATTTTAGTTTTATTCCAGCCGTTTAGCACTCCTCCCTGCTTTGTTGATAAAACTATATTCAAAACTGTTTTGTCTACCAACACCTCCTCTATGCTTCTTTAAAGCCAAAATTTGAACAAAGTGGCCCACTCTATAGACGGTTGTGAAAACAAGTTAATAAAACCTTTATAAGAACATAAAGATTTTGAAAATGTTCGAGTGAAAGATGTTATGACCACTTGAGAACCTTCATATAACCTATTAGCTGCCATTAAAACCAGAATGCGGCCAAATGGCCACAGCAGTCAAACTCCACTGTGAAATCGAGGTTGTTTTTTTGTTGTTCTGCTTTGTTAGATTCTCTGCTCTTCTGATTAATTTAGCAGTAAAAAAGAGGTCTAGTGTTGCGGAAATTTTTTTTGATAGCAAAATATCCAAAACAAATTGTGTTTTCTACAGCGTGTTATGCTCAAAATTATATGCGCAATTATTTTTATGGTGCACATTGGTACGATAAGAGTCGAAAATTAATGCGCCTCGGAAATTATGCGAATTGACAACAACATAAATCAAATTAAAACAAATATATTCCATAAATCAATCATGAATTTCATGAAAAGTGCTTGAAATTGGATGAGATTATCTCAAAAAATGCCGAAATTAGTCTCCGATCTGCAGTTTATTTGCATACCATTGAAAATTTGATGCATTTATTTTTCCACATTTCAATTATTTCTTATATTTCAATATGGCGATTGGAAAAAAATCACAGTTTTGCCATAAAGCCAATTTTTCTTCGCAATGACTATCATAAAACTATTTGGTCTTATGGTGACTTCCTTCAATGCCAATTTGCCGTTTAATGCATTTACTGGAGGAAAACTGGTTTTAAAATGCTTTTTCAACTGACCATAATAAGATTATATCAATGAGTCCTAAAACGGCATTTCAATACAGCATTTTACGAGTTCATAAAGTCGAAATAAAACCTTTGATAGGAGTAAAAGGCATTTGAGAAACAAGGTTTTAAGATTGTTGTAAACAAGCTGTGTAGGTTCTCATAAACTTGACTAAAATATGAAACCTATTGGCACCTCTTGGTGCCATAGTAAAACCAAATGGATTTCAAGTGGCTTTCATAAAACTTTAATAAAACTTAATAAAGCAGGATGGTGTTAGCAATGTTACTTGGGTATGTACATTCATTTCAGTGTTATTTCTAAGCTGTACACATGCTCGCTAATTTTTTATTTAGAATTCCCTCTGTGTCCTATTTTAAAAGACTTATAAGATTTCCCCCCAAAGCACATATGTAATACAAAATTTTTAGAAGAAGCGATGTTCATGTTGATGTTGATAAATTTATGTTGATTTTATTATTATTATTTCGTCTCAAGTGACACCTACCTGAGGCTCATTCACACCGATCTAATCCTATCTGGCTATTATTTTGTGTATGGTGAACTTACTTGTACGCCTCCGGTTTGTCTTACTACAACAACGCTTCAAAAGTAAAAAAGAAACAATTATTACAATACCATAAACATACAAATTAGTATTTCAGATTATTTCTTGAATAATATTTCAACAGAAACAACCATGAGAGCTTGTCACGTACTGATAAACGTATAACAACGTCTTTTTGTAGCAATGTTAAGAATTGCCCTAATTTTAATGGTAAGAGTGATTAACGATGAAATTCCTCCAGTATCACACCCAAGTTCAGTACTTTTATATAAATGTACAACAACATGGCTGTTAAAGAAAGGTGTGGTATCACTGCGAGCCAAACCTTTACTCCCGGTGAAAGCATAACTGTCCATTTGACATTTGGATATTTTTGATTTTTTATGCCAACCACAACACTTTGATGTATATTTTCAAAATATAATTCAAACAGGCGTCCAATTTTCAAGTGGGACAAATCGACTATGCATTTTTCCGAAATTGATTATTTGTTAGATGGGGCAGTAATGCGTCCACCGGCAGTTTAGTTTTCCCATGGAATTCAGAGATGGAATTTCATTTTTTTTCATGTTACTCATGTCGGTGTCAGCGACAATGATAAAGGAACAATCGTCTCAATGTCTCAATGTAAGGCTCGAGATTGTGCCCGCCCACCACTTCAAGGTGAAAAATCTAGCCGAGGGGTAAAAACTTGCATTCCGGATAACTCAGCCAATTTATTCCCAGAGATTTTCTTCCCGATAATTTGATACCAATAGCAACTCAATGGCACACATTTTCCAACTGACATCATTCGCTGATCTACTAATTTTTTCTTGAATCTACATAAATCAAACAAGTCCAAATTCATCCGTAAAAGCAAGGCACAAATTACGCAACTCGCTAACCACAGCATGGCATAAAGACAACTGCACTTGCATTATGCAAGCTCTACATAGCCTCTGTTCGCATTCAGACTATCTTACACCGGGCGGTTAAATTGAGTTATAACCATCCCTCACGAGTATCCTGACGATAACCTCGATGCCCGAATCGGCATGTAAATGAATGCACTACAAATTGCTCAGCTTGCCAGCCGAGAACGAACTAACAAACGCGAATGGCAGTGCTTAAATCACCTCGTAGGCAGATTGGTTTATGGAGATGCCGTTGAAGGCACTAGCATAACCGGCTGTTCCATTACGATTCGATTCGGGCAGTTAATTCTTGATACGGGTCTCTTCACAAACCCCAGCCAGATGATCTATCAACCGACCCAACCGTCTGTGTATTAGCAAATAATTATGCAAATATACATCTGCAATCAACTTTTCTCGACATTAACCATGTCTCATTTTTGCTGTTCGGTGGTTTACCATCCCAATACAAACCACCAAACCGAAAGATCGGGTTACCCGATAATTCGCGCGTCTCTTTCCCAGAAAGCACCGTTTGACTTTCGTATCTTTTGAGCACACAAACACACACCTTCGCCTGTTTCTTTACAATCGACTGGATATCAAAACCATCTTTCACACACAGGGTTGAGCGATGTGAACATTTGTCTTGATGATGGGCTGCTGCCCTCCTTGGTTACATAAAAAAAAATGACTCCCACCCTGATCCGACTCAGACCACGAGACCGAGTGTACCGTAACTGAAGAGAGTTGTTTTACTTAATTGCTCGTAGATAAATACCCAGCTACGTAGTCTGCCAGTCACTACTCCGATAACCTGGTTCGTGTTCCCTGTCATTATGGCATCTGGGAACTGTGACAGTGAGTCTGGATTCGCCAGCACAGGAACTTGGAAATTGGCTAACAATAGGAGCAGATGATTTTCCACGCCGAAGAGAATTTTTCAACATGCTGATTGTCGTCAATTGCAAAAACCATTCGACAGATCGAACTTTTCCGCCAAGGCGAGGCGACAGCTGTCCTCGGTAAGAAAAACTCAATTCAGTCCGCGACTGTGTGTCCGTTTGGAGTAACTGTCACCAACAGCGTAGCAATTTCCCTTTCAATTGCAATTTATTGACACCCCCCATCCGGGAGGCTGCTCCGGGTGAGGAGATTGTTTGGTGTTTTTTTTTTAATTTTATTTCTATTCAATTGACGATTTGCATATCCGCGCTGCCCGGTTTGAGCACAAGAAATTAAACTGGTTCGTGGGTTTCCATTTGCGGCGATGCAGAGGAAAATCGAAGCTATTGGCACTGAATGACAGATGATCGTACCGCGCTGCGATTGCATCAGATGGAAACTGCATTCGGCCTATGGATGGGGTGAAGCACGAGGGTTTCAGTGGTTAGTATATGAGTTAATCGCAAATGGCTCTTAATTGACATTAGATGGACGGAGACATTAATATTAAAAAGAAATCATTTTGCTCAACAGTATATACTCAAATCTTTATCAAACAGCGGCGCCCTATTTTCAACACCCTTCTTTTAAAACAAATATAAATATTTTTTCAATACCTACATTTTTTCACAAACCATATTTCCCCCCCCAAAAAAAAAATTTTTCCCCCCCCCCCCCCCCCCCCCCCCCATTTCCACCCCCCCCCTCCCAAACAAAAACCAAAAATATTTTGCACTAATGGCAGGGGTGCCATTATGCCAGATTTATCTGGCACTGTCAGACTTTTTCTCGAAAAAAAAGACAAAAAGAGAAACCCTCCATAATGCCAGACTGTTTCAAATTAGCACAGATAATAACAGCATCGTACAATCCCACTTCCCTAAAGCGTAACGCAATTTGCGTGACAGCTTATTTTATTTCCAGGCTTCTCATGTGCTCATATTGTTTTCAGTGGGGAAATAACATATCTCGACCAACAATATAATAGGGCCTATCAACATTTGTAAACAAACATTTCTTTTTCTCGTAAGCTGTAGGCTACACACGCAAACCTACAGCATCATCATGTAGGGGAAACTTTCCCCTACATGATGATGGTATTGGTTTGCGTAGGTGGCCTACGCTTTGCGAGGAAAAAGGCTCAGAAGCGTTTGTTCACAAATGTTGACACTTGCTTCAAAAGAGTTTAAGTCACTTCAATGTGACTCAATTAAGTTACAATTGAGTTGCTGCAACTAATCATGACAGCTATGTGTTCCTTGGGAGGCCCCATCCTATTGTTGATCGAGATATTAATGAACCTTGATGTTTTAGTGTGAACAAGCCTTACCCATTACGTTTTCGCGCGGTTTTGACGTTTATTTTGTTGATTCTTTTTCGCACTCATATTGTCAATTTGTCATATTGAAGCTGGATTCCATAAAAGTACAATTCCAACTATGTCGGGATATGTCTCGTTATTTTCCACAGAAAACCATTCGTAGCTATTTTGTGCAAAAAGGTAATCTGCCAGTAATGTTTATATATATTTTTTAAATATTAAGCGTGTGTTGGCCGGTTTTTAGACAGTAATCATGGCGATGCGGAGAAATCAACAAAATGTGAACTAGCTGCCTACAGTGATTCTATTGCTCATGGGTCCATTGAGGCCGTTCATGGTGGTCGTGAATCATACCAAAATAATGAAAATAAACTAAAAATGACGGCACAATAATAACCTTTGATTATTGTTCCTATCGCAAACCGTGATGCTGGTGGTTCTGCGAGTGGCTGTACTGTTGTCGGAAGAAACGGTGCGCCTGCTGCTGGTGGAGGTTTTGGTGAATGCCACCCGAATTTGCAGTATGATCTTCCTGCTCCTACTGTCCATAATTTTATTGTTGGCCCTGTTGGACGGGAAATTGACGCCAATACGGCTGTGAATATATCACGGCACCTCTCATCACATGATGACAATAATAATGGTAAATTTATGGAATTTTTCAAGACTCCTGTGGAGCAGTTATCTACAGCTATCTCAACTGTAGTCCAATACGTACAAGCAAGTTCGAGGAAATTCAATCATTACTAGACTTAAAGCCGCTTAAAATGCTTCAGTTGAGTGCCACGCGCTGGCTGTCTTAACAAAGCGTAGTTGACGAGTGCTAGATAGGTATGAGCCGGTGAAAATTTACTTCGGGTTTCTTGTTAACTCAGATCGAGTTGGAAAACCTAAAGTCATGGCAATATACGAGGCACTAAATAATCCAATGACTCTGCACATAAACATAAATACATTTTTTGTCAAACGTGTTCAATTTTGTTAATAAATTGAACAGACTCTTACAGAGTGAAACCCCAAAAATCCACATGCTACATTCATCGCTAACGAGACTCTATCGCACAATCCTAGATAACTTTTTAAAGCCTCATTATTTGTGTAACTTGAAAGATTTGTATTCAGTCAGTTTTGAAAAAGAGAACATTGAAGATTTGAAAAACATTTATGTAGGAAGAAAGTTCGAGATGCTGATTAAGGTGTTTTTAAGCTGTGTCAAAATATCAAACGAAGATATAAATTTGTGTAAGGTAAATGTTCTTAAGTTTTATGTTACATTATTGGAACAAATTTTGAAAAGATTCGATTTTAATGATAACGTTTTAAAAAATCTTTCGATTCTTGCTCCTGCTAATATCGTCGAGCGAAAACATGCGTCTAGTGTTCCACTACTCATAAGCTTTTCAAACATCATTGATTCACGATTAATATCAGAGGCGGACGACGAATTCCGTGAAATTAGGAACATTGATTTCAGCACATTTTTGAAAGATGTTTTAAATAATATTTTTATATTTTGGGGACAAATTTTGAATATGAAACGATCTGATGGAGCACACGCTTTTCTCCAGCTACGTAAATTTATACCGTGCATGTTGATTCTTCCGCATTCATCAGCTAGTGTAGAGAGACTGTTTTCAGATTACAACCAAAATAAAAATAAGTTAAGAAATCGACCTAATGCAAAAACAATGCGCGGAATCATGGCCACAAAAAGCTATGTAAGACTGACTTAAAAGGGCAATATTGTAATGAGATTTTCTAAAAACATTCAATCTAGATATACCGAAGTAGCACAATCCGATCATAATTAGTTGTAGAAACTTGATAACTATACAATGTATAAGCAAATGCTTGAAGATTCACGTACTTCAATGTTTGAGTGAACATGTGATCTATATGTATCCAATAAATTTGTAAATTTGTTGCAACCTTTTTTTTTAGCTATTGATGGCAAAGGCTTTTTCTGACAATGATTTGCAAGTGCTGCATTCCTTTCTAGACAGATAAAATTTGGTCAAATATTTTTGTTTCGATTTTGTTTGAGTTTGTGCTAAATATATACGGCGATTACACGCTGGTCTTTCATTTTATCTGCCAAAAAGTGTCAAATATTTGGAATTGGTAAAATTGTGTAATTCCATCCTTGTCTGTTACTGAAGTATGCGAGTATACGAGTCAAAACATATTTTCGTCAATCAACATTTTTTAGACCTCTTAGCCCTTTTCAAATGTTAGTCCAGATTTTTACATTTCCGTGTATTGCCAGATTTTGCCAGATTTTTCATTTGTGACATGCCAGATATTTTTCAAAAACTAATGACAACCCTGACTTCAAAAAACCCCCTTCCCCCCCCCCCCCCACCCCCAAACACCAAAAAAATTATCAAAAAAAAAATTTTTTAAAAAAACAAACAAACCACCACTATTTTTTTTCCCTTCTAGCCCCGCTTTTTCTCCCCCATTCTCCCTTCTGCCTCTTCTCACCAATTTTCTCATTGAATGAATTTGAATATTTCAATGGTTATTTATCTAGGTTTTAGCTTCTAAGTAAAGTCGGAGTTGCCCAGAAATTCACGCAGCAGCTGGAAGCAACAGAACCAACGGAAAAGCAGTTCGGTGGGGCTACTTTTGAAAATGGCATGAGAGATATTCGAACCACTGCCCTAGCGACAATAAGTACGCCCGCTCCAATCTGGAAATTGACTGGTTTGATTCGAATACAAGGAGTTAGGGAGGAAAAGAATACCGCAAGGGCAATAATGTTACATCGCACGATAGTGAATGGGGAACGTTCCAGGCAAGCACGGAACAGGCGAAGCTCGGAAAAAGTGCCAAATTGAAGAATGAGATCGCGAAGCACTGCACTGTACTAACAGCACACAGACATTGGACGAAAAGACGAACAACTCTAGCAAAGGCTACAAGCCACAAGCCGGTATGGCCAGCAATCTTCTGCCGAACGAATGTGAGGTGATCAATCAATGATAGAAACAGTACTTAGACAAGCATTTAAACGGCGAAGATACAGTAAACTCTCAAACTCTATCCTTCAGGAAATCTAGGGGAAAATTGGACGGTTGAAAACCATAAAGCCACTAGATTGATCAATTTCCATGAAAGCTACAAAAATACGGTGGTGGACCACTGACTAAGATACTGCCATGGGTTATTACCAAGATTTGGAAACTCTTTCTCCCAAGGTACAGCAAGAATGGAGGGAAGGTATCGGGGCCCCATCCACAAAAAATGGTTACAAGCTGGTTTGCGAAACTAAAGGGTGTCCACGATGAAATTGCCACACAGAAAATTGATTCGCAAAATTCGAGTTTTCATCCGATTGCCATCAAATTTTCAGGGATTGAGAAGTAACTATTAAACTTCATTTTACCATTTTACTCGTATTTTATGTACAGTCCATACGCAAATGCCCGCACCTTGGCCTTAACCCCGGCCATAAGATTCTGCACAACCTGTGAATCAACCGTTTTTTGCATGTAAACCCATACTTTCTTCAGTTCCTCGACTGTCTTCACTACCTTAGGTCGTTTAAGAAGGTGCTGCTTCATAATCGCCCAGTACTTCTCGATGGGGCGGACCTCCGGAGTGTTGGGAGGGTTGAACATTTTCGGCACGAAATTGACCTTATTGTCCGCATACCACTTCAGCACGTCCTTGGAGTAGTGGCATGAGGCCAAATCCGGCCAGAAGATTGTTGGGACGTTGTGGGCCTTCAGGAGAGAAAGCAGCCGCTTCTGGAGGCACTCTTTTATGTACACCTGTCCGTTCATCGTGTCCTGGGTCACGAAAGGTGCACTCCGCTTCCCGCACGTGCAGATGGCTTGCCAAACCAGGAATTTCTTCGCAAATTTGGACATCTTCTGAGTGCGGACATGCTCCGGAACGCTGAACTTATCCTTGGCCGTGAAAAACAGGTTGCCGGGGATCTGTTTGAAGTCGGCCTTCACATATGTTTCGTCGTCCATGATGCAGCATTCAACTTTCGTCAGCATGTTGAGGTACAACTTCCTGGCACGGGTTTTGGCGGACTTGTTCTGCTTATCGTCGCGATTAGGGGCCTTTTGTACCTTGAACGTTCGAAGCCCAGCCTTAGTTTTGGCCTTCTGGACAACACTTCGGCTTAGGTGCAGCTTCTTAGCCACATCCCGAACGGAGGCGTTCGGATTTCGGTTGAAGGCCCCAACTACGCGGTTGTGATTTTTGGTGTTGTACGGAATACACGGTGTTCAATAAGTTCGGATACACTTTCAAAATTTGTTAAAAAAATGAAAACATGTTTTTTTTATTTTTTGGATTTATGTTATTGAAAGCTATGTTTACAAGGAACGTTTACAACATTTCTCTTGGAATGACCCCCCTTTGTACTCCTTAACGAGCTTCAAACGTTTCTCGAACGCGTCGCAGGCGGCACGCACGGACTGCATGGGCATTTCGTCCCAGATTTTGAAAATTACCGTCTTGAAATGATCCAAAGTGCTGACCTTGTATTCGTTCAGCTTCGCCATCATATAGGACCAAACAAAAAAGTCGAGAGGATTCAAGTCCGGGGAGCTGGGAGGCCACAAAGTTTTGTCCAGAAAGTCGGTTAAATTGTCCCGACACCAGGCTTGAACCACATTTGCCGTATGGGCTGGTGCACCGTCCTGCTGGAACACGTAGTGCTCATCGCCGTAGAGACTTCGGAGACTGGGGGCAACAACCTTTTCCAAAACCTCAGTTTTGTAGTACGCCGCGTTGATTTTGACGTTTTTTTCAATAAACACCAAGGGTAGCTTACCACGTTTGCATACTGCCCCCCAAACCATCACCGACGCGGCACTTTGGAACCGAGGGATGTTTATATTGGATTCAGGAATGCTGTCCCTCGATGGCGCCCACACCCGGTCATTTTGCACATTGTGCGGCTGCTGCAGCACGAACAGTTTCTCGTCCGAAAAAACAAACTCCTGACCAGCGTGCCGAGAGAGGATCCTCTTAGCTCGATCCAACCGCTTTTTGCTGGTAGCCTCCGAAACGCCATGGACCTTACGTTTTTTGTAAGGCCTGAAACCAAGGTCCTTGGTGAGTATGGTGTGAGCGGTTCCAATGGAAACGTTGAGATCTGCAGCCGTTTTCCGGATTGAGCGGTTCTTTTTGCGCCGAATTCGCTCCCTCACGATCTTGATGACCCGTGGCGTCCTCGCTGAACGCGGCCGACCGGATCTCGCACGGTCATTGGTCGAGGACGTCTCCCGGTATCGCCTGATGGTCGTGTAGACAAAGTTCCGCTTGACCCCATGCGATTTCAGCAGCCGGAATATATCGCCGGGTCGCTCACCGTTCAAAAAACGCTTAATTACGAAGTCCCGATACTCTTTCATCGCGCGTAACAAACAAACAACAACTAACAGAATGTCAACACCGCGCACATTCGGTAGCGTATGAATGAAGCTAAAGCTGACACCAATACCAATGCAGAATATGTACATGGCGCATACCTACGCAATGATGAAAACTTGTATTCGAACTTATTGAACACCGTGTACTTTTTCCTTCACTTCTAGGCTTCCGATCGGTGGTCAACTGTTCCTCGAACCGCTTAATCACTCGCGACACCGTGGAATTCGCGATTCCCAACGTTTTAGCGATGGAACGATGCGAGAGATCCTTGTTCTCGTGATGAATGCGCAAGATTTTATCACGCACGAGCTGTTCTTTCTACTAGTTTCTAGTTTTGATCACAGGACTTTAAAACTTGCAGGATGTAAATAATGCACTATGAACTAAATCCACCCAAATTTTCATTAAATTCTACCCAACGGTTAAAAAGTTAGAGCAATTTCATAGTGTGGCAATTTCATCGTGGACACCCTTTATTGAGTACTCACCCTGCATAGCACCACCTACAAGTTATTCTTTCAAATTCTTTGTTTCCGTCTATAACCAATTACAAAGACGATCATAGGGCAATATCAAACGGGCTTCGTAACTTCCCGCGATATCACGAACCAGAATGTTTGGGTTTTGCAGAAATGCTACAAATATAACGTGTCGTCCTATTCATCTGTTTCAAACTAACTTAAGACATAATAAACTTAACCCAGCTATGGAAGATTATGCAAATACATATATAGATTTCCAGATCAACTGATGCGATTTACAGACTGCGAAGGGGGCTAAGTGCAGCCATATACCATGTGATTCGGAAACAATTTCTGAGTACAGCATAAATAGGCCTTGGCTTGCCTGTGAGTAAGTAACTACTGTGCATGGTGAGTGTCAGTGTTTTTTAAACCTGCGTAAATTTTTGTGGGTTAATCACAGACATGTTTGCAATTTTTTTTAGAGTGTATTCAAATGTCAACACGACTTGCAAGATTTCAATTTTCATTCGTTTGAGACTCGTAGAAATCATGGACGCGAAAGGAAAGCTCGGGATAAGTCTATTTTTGAAACATTTTAGACCGTATACTATTTTAAGGAAATTGAATGCACCCGGAATAAACGAAAGATGCACCTTTCGCACCATCATACGCTACAAAGAAATCGGTTCTTGAAACATACCTCCCAGACCTGGCCATAAACGCATTGCCAAGTGTCCGGAAGCTGAGCGTTTCCAGCCGAAATGACCGGGAAATGTGAAAAATTATTTTCTATATTTTTGGATTTGAATGAAACTTTGCATACGCGTTTGGCTTAAGAGAATGAGCATTTTCCGCGCTAACATAGATTCTTGTGACTCAAGAGTCCGTTTTAAAAAGGGCGTAAGCATTTTGAATAGTACTTTAATTAATAATTTGTAGCTCGAAAACCTTTGGTTATACAAAAAAAACTGTGTAAGAACAAGTTGTGACCCTATGTGTGAAGCTTGTGAAAAAAATATACACTGAGAAAACAAAATTCGGAATAAAATCGACAACTAACATGAAAATTTAAATATCTCAAAAATTGATTTTATTAATTTTTTATTTTTTGACTATACAAACATGAAGTTATTACGGAAATTTAAGCGAACACTTAAGGTTGAAGAAATGACAGAGAAAAAAGTTTCTAGAGCATCAACTTTCGGTGCATTTCTCAAAATTTTAATATTTGAGGAAATAAACGTATTTTGATGATATAATCTGATTTTTGAGGTATTTTCAATTTTTTAGGGCTCCTTCGTAAGAGCATCCGTTCTCAAGATAATTGCGATTTTATTTTATCATACTCGAATAATTATTCGAAAATACGACCTTTTCATAAGTTTTTCAGAATTTCCCACAACAAGAGTTAGTTTTTCGAAATTTTAAAAAAATTTTTCCCCACCTCCCTTTTTCCCCCCCCAAAAAAAAAAAAAAAGGAAGAAAAAGCCCCTCTTTTTTTTTTTTTTCCCACGTGAACATGCCGGGTACATAACTATCATATATAGGAAAGATGTACCTATATTAATCTCATCACTTTTCAATTCATCCTACTTGAAATAAAACGATATACACGTGACAGGATTAGTTAGTAATGTTATATTGGACCAATGAGATTAATATGGGGGCAGTTTCCCTACACAACATAAAAACCAGGAAAAGATATTAGGCAAAATTGTTTACAAATGATGTAGCATCAATCCTTCATAGTATATATCAACAGGTAAAATGAAAGGGAGCTTCTCTAAAGTAATCTAAATGTAGAAACAATATATCAGCGCCAATATTTGATAAGGGCGAATCTGCTTTTGTAAACAAACACATTGTCTGAGAATTTATCGGAAGCTGAATACAATTTCTTCAAATTAAATATATCAGCGGATAGAGATAAAGCTCCTCTTCCTTAAAGAGTGCTTTGTATTTGTATTTGTGACCTTTTGTTCAAGAGAAAATGACTACGAAAGCCATTGTTTACAGAAGCAAATACGCCCTAATCTAATGTTGGCGCTGATGTGTACTTTAGTATGCGCATAATAAATTGGAAATACAAGTAAACTAAAATATAAGAACAGTTTGTTCAATCATTGTCCTCTATTTCTTATGCTGTTTATAGAATCGTCTTGCTGGTTAAGAGTGAGTTGTGGGAAACTAAACGCATATTTCAAAAAAGGTTTTTTTGTGATGCTGGAGCACGGCGGATAATTTATGATAAGGCCGTATTTTCTGCAGGAAATATACTGCAACATCGAAACACGTTTATTTTGGCAAATAGTTGAGATTTTAAAAATGCTTTAAAAGTTGACCTTAGAGACACTTCAGATCTCTCCACCCTGAAATTTTCTCCAAAACTGACGTAAGAGCTTCAAGTTTTTACACACAATGTATAAAGTATACAATAAGAAGCAAGATAGGCATATGGTGAACGAAAATTTTAAAAATACTGTTTGAACCATTTTACCCCATATCTTTTGAACCGTTCATCCATTCGTCTTGCTGTCGAGAAGAGACATGTAGAAAACTTAACAAACATTTCGAAAAACATTTTTTGGTTACTGAAGAAACGCGAATAATATATGAGAAGGTCGTATTTTCGAAAATTATTCGAGTATGATAAAATAAAATCGCATATATCTCGAGAATGGATGCTATTACGCAGGTCATCACCAAAAGCCCTTAAAAATTGAAAATACCTCAAAAATCAGATTATATAATCAGAATATGTTTTTTTCCACCAATATTAAAATTTTGAGATACGCACCGAAAGTTGATGCTCTAGAAACTTTTTCTCTGACATTTCTTCATCCTGAAGTGTTCGCTTAAATTTGCGTAATAACTTCAAATTTGTACAGTCAAAAAATAAAAAAAGTCAAAAAATCATTTTTTGAGATATTTAAATTTAAATGATAATTTTAACTTTTTTTTTGAAAATTTTATTTATTTTGAAATGTATATTTTTTTCAACCTTCGCACATAGGGCCACAACTTGTTCTCGGTTTTCGGTTTTCGAGCTACAAATTATTAATTGAAGTGCTATTCAAAATGCTTACGCCTTTTTTAACGCTGACTCTTGAGTCCAAATTTTTTTTTGCATCAGTGGAAAAAACTTACTTTCGTGGGTAAAACGTGTGTGCAAATTTTCAATTAAATCGGAGACACTCGAAGTTGGTCGGTAGGTCATTTCGGCTGGAAACGCTCAGCTATCAAAGTCTGAAAACCGTTTGAAGTATACATGTCATATCAATCCTTTACTTTTTTTTTTTTTTTCGATGAAATTTTCTATAACTAGGATCAATAAGTGAACCTGTCGTCATGTCAACCAAGTTTCCCACTAACGTGATGGTTCTAGGCTGGAGACTACAGCAAGGGAGATGTAGTGCCCCCGTATTATTTTTATCAAGGACGAAAGGTAACAGCCAATGTATTTTTGAAAGTTCTGCAGAATTTTGTTGTACCGTGGATTAAGAAGTTTGATGCTGACCGTCATTTCATCTTCCAACAAGACGGAGCACCTGCTTATAATCAATCCTCTGGAATATTTTATGTGGGCGCCATCGAGCGGGAAACCAATAAAACCCCACACATAACACTTAGGTCGCTCAAAGCTATATGATGAGTGATGGATCGAAAGATAGTAAAATGTGCATGCGGCAGTTTCCGCAAGTGTTTCTGATGAAATAATTTACAATTCCCATGAGTAACAAAAGTAAATAAACCACCAAAATTCATTGCAAAAATGACTAACTGGTGTAAATTTTCTAAAACAAGTCATTTACTGCAAAAATTTGTCACGCACCCTGTATGTACCGTCCGAATTACCGTGCTCAGGATTACATAATGACATCAAAATCAAGTCCACGAAGTGGTCCAGAGAAACCAATAAATTTATAATGTGGTTGCAATAGTGAATGCAATACCAGTTTTTTATAATAAGACTGTTTCATTAGACCAAACTCAAAATTGTTCACAGGTGTTCTGGTCAAGATAAAATTGTGACATGATAAGGGTAAGAAAAGTGATCCTTAATAATTGTGATTTTCCAAAAATCTAGTGCCATCGACCGAATCCAAAGAAAAGATCAGAATACATTTCTAAACGGCTCGGTGGATTTATTATGGAACAATCATTTTCCATCCCATAGCCAGTGCAGCAAATTATCAAATCCTTCATTGGAATTTCAGCAAACACAAACCGTCAGTCAAGTCTGACAATCTTCTTCTTATCTCAAACATCGGTGGTTCATGAACAGATTTGACGTATGGCAACGGTTCATTAAGATGTGCAACTTTTAGCAGATTTCATGCCATTTGGTCAAATAAACAAACATTCATTCGAACTGTCAGTTCAGTTCATTGAGCTTTCCTTTTGTCAAAAGAAAGGGACATTCTTTAGATTGGAGTAACCAATTGAGCTTCTTGTAATAGTGTTCATCGGAACGTAAAATGAAAGGAGCAAAACGGAAATATGATAGCTAAGCTAAGAGTTTTTCTGAAATCACAGACCAATTCATACGGAGAACGGGAATACTGCCGGACTAAAGAAAATGACGACTGCACATACATACAAATAAAGTATTCATCCGGCATTTCCGCACCCGTCACACCAGCCTGACCAAGGAGCACGGATTGATTGCTGAAACATTTATCACATTTTGAAACATTCCGGAAAAAGCCATTTCTGTTCACAAGCAGTTGCTAGTTGATTCTGGTATAAAGTTTTTAACTAATTATCATCTTCCACTATCGTGTTTCCAACGGGGAGGCCATAGACAGTTGCTGACCCCAGAATCCGCTGTTAAAATCAAATTGAACTGAAAAATGAGTAACACCTGTTCAAAAGCGTCTATGTGTAAAAGAGAGTTGTTCATTCAGTTTTGTTTTTGACAGCGAATGAACCAAAATCCTGGTTCACTGTCGTAAGTTGAGCAAGCGTTGCTGAAGAGATTGTTTTCAATGGCAAATAATTCAAATTAGAAGAAGTGTGTTTTTCGTTTAACAATGAACTTGCATCTTAACCAAGTATAAATGAACAAAGAGGTGTGTTGAAAATTAATGGTGCTCTCTTTCACTTTCGCCGATTATTTTCGATTGAGTTTGACTTTTTGCCACACTGCGTCATAGGTTGCTTCATATTGACGTTTTCCCTATGATGAGGAATAATTTGTCGAAGACTTCGAATGTCACAAGGAGACGGAACACACTTAGAAAATATCATGTAAATTTAACTCTGCTTGGATGCACATAAAGGGAGCCGTTAGACACAAATTTACGTCGGTCTTCGAAATTACATTACAGTAAAAACTCTAAATTGTAATTTGCATGTTATGTAAAAGTAAGTCATGAAATATAGAATCATATATTGTAATGCGCTAATCTTTAGTAAATTTTTCAATACGTTTCATGCTATGTGATTCTTTCTTTGCTATTGATTTTGAATGATTTAATCTTAATAAATGTTTGAAAATATGGATAAGATAAGGCACTCTAATATTGAATACAACCGTTTATGTTTATTGAAGTTTTACGGTAGTTTTTTCACAAAAAAATTATTATTCGTCGTTTATTAAAATATTAAATCATCACAACAATAGATTCGATAAATCTGCCACTGAAGTGCACTTAAAGAAAGAAGTTCACTAATAGTCGGCCTAATAGTGCCACGGAACGAATTATGTTCCTGAAAAGAGTTCTTCATCTTTTGAAAACTAAGATCATCAAGTCGGACAGGATTCACACTCCTTTACAATCTTAAGAGATTTCACTACCATTTTCACCGACTACGCGTGATAAAATGACATTTAGTAAATCGTTTTGCCGTTTGAGGTGTTGTAGAATGTTTACATTCTCAGCATTTAAAAATGCAACAAAATGTTTGTCTCTGTGCTGCGATTTGCTGCGTTTCATATTAACATATAATTCTAAATTTTGCGACTACGAAATCATACCGGACTATCGAACAGCTACAAAAAGTTCCTTTATTTTTTAAATAACGCTGCCTGAGATACTCTCGAATGGCAACAGAGGATGAACGATTTGAACCCCACGTGGCAATGAAATGCGCACTGGTCTGCGTTTAAGGGGTTATATACCTTTTTCATTTTCAAAAAATCGAAAAAAAAGGTATTGCTTTATCTTGAAGAACAACTCCTTGAGAAAATTTTCCCAAATTTTCATAGAGATTTGAGCAGTAGAAAGAAAGTTACAGCGCCCCTAGCCGCGCGCCTCGTCCCGGCCCCAAACCGGAGCGGAAAATTTAAACGCGAATATCTCGAAATGGTGTTTTTTGCAAAATGACTTTGCGGTGATATGGATTGGCAATAAACTACTGAACCGATTTTCTGCAATTTGTTTTTAAAATGTTTTTCAGTTTCAGTGGACCTGCTCGACCTGGGGAGTTATCGCTGTAAGGCTCTTCCAAAAAAAGGCTTTTAAGGGAAACAGCCACCCCTTATAAACTATTTAAAAAAATTTCACAAATGTTTGCCTAAACATTGTCAACATTGTCAGAAAATAAAATCATTCATGTAATAGAAAGATGGTTACATACCTAAAAAAATCCAAACTTTCCTATTTTTTTCTCGGCAAAAAAGGTATATAACCGCTTAAATATCGTAGCACTCCAACGTATTTCTAATAAATGGTGGACAAACTTATTACGACGTGTAAAATTGCCTACGATAGAAGTTTGACTTAGTGGTGTGCATGATGCTTCCACCAAAGTCAACGGCGGAGTTAGGCTTGAGAATCGTATCATTCAGCCTTTCGTCTGTTATTCGCAGCTTTTTCAACGTAATTTTAACACATTTATATCAGAATACATCCTTATGAACATAAAATTCAGTCATTTTTAAATTCAAGTCTTAAAATATTTATGGGTCATAAGGATTACGTCACGCGTAAAATCCATTATTTTTAAGAGTGAACATTTAGATACTGGTATACACATCCACACAGGAAAAAATAATGAGTTTTAACAAGCGCGTAAAATTTCCCTTCGTTTAATTCCAAGCCATAGGAGGTGTAAACAACGAAATTCTTTGCAATTTTTCATGCGCCATGCAACAATGTTTGCAATCTTTCATGCAACCGGCTAGGTTTAGGCGTTATCTGGCTTAAATTAACATGAAATATCCCATTATTTTCTGCCAAATCTAACATTCCCTTTATGTGCATTAGATAACGCAGAAAATTCAATGTTTCTTTTTATCTGTGCATGTAAAAAATGCTGATTTGAACAAATACAGTCAAGCCTAAATTATAGTTAATATTCGTCAAATTGAATCTGTTCATATTTATTTTTTTTTACTTAGTTCGTTTATTTGTACGGCTCAGACGTGTGTGACACTTTGCGGAGCCGATAATCAATTTTGTTATTTACAATGATTTGCTCTATGGTGTAAGTAAATGAGGCACCAATTGCTCGTGGCTGTCTCGAGGATAATAGGTCACGTTATCGCTTGGAAGAGACTAGGCAGGTAACTTATTCAAGTTAATAATTGCTGCTCATGGCTGCGGCTGCAATCAAGTCCTCGGTTCCTACAGCCCATTTCAGGAGCTAGGCGCAGATGGTTGACCAATAGCTTGCTGGGCAGGTACAAGTAGCACGGAAACAAGAGGAAAGTATAGCTGGGACACAATGATGGGACATTTACTAGCGTGGAGGAGAGGGGGTGATGACATTACACATTAAGGTCAGACAAACAAAGGAATTCGTAGATCGCTTGCATGTAGCGGAGATCACGCATTCCCAAAACACCTCTTACCTCGTGGAAGGGTTGTCTAGCTCGGACCACTAGGGTATCTAATAGTCGTGCCCTGGAGGCATCATTATCCGGGCAATACCAAATAGCGTGATCGATGTCATCATAACTGGTTCCGCACCTACATATGTTGCTATCGACGAGGTTAATTCTGTAGAGATGTGCGTCTAGCGAGTAGTGTTTGGACATTATTCTTGACATCACACGAATGAAACCGCGACTTACATCCAGACCTTTGAACTACGATCTCGACGAATCATTTGGAATAATGGAATGTAACCACCGAATTACCCAAGAGAATTACTTGTCCAATCGTTTTGCTAACTTTGAAGAGAACTCTGACGTACTAATGGAAAAAATTCATCGTGTGAAATTCTTCTTTCAAAAATCTCGCCTTCTTTTGCGCCCACCTTTGCTAGAGAGTCCGCCTTCTCATTGCCTGGAATTGGGCAATGTGAGGGACCCATACAAAGGTAATCCTAAATGATCTTTCGACATATGTTCCCTTATTTTTTAAGGAAAGTAAGATGAGTGCCTCACTGTTTTCATCGACCGAGGGCCTCAATAGAACTGAGACTATCCGAGAAGATGAAATAATGGTCTATGGGCATGTCGGAAATTATCCCCAATGCGAAATTGATTGCTGCCAGCTCAGCAACATATACGGAACAAGGTTCTTGAAGTTTCCGGAAGGCAGATGAGTATTCATAGTAGACACCGAATCAAGTGGATCCATCAATGCGTGACCCATCGGTGAAAATTCTTCTATTGCAATTGACATGTTGGTACTTTTTAATAAAAATATGGGGAACTAAAATAAGCCGAAGTTGATCTGGAACTCCTTGAATAGCCTGTTTTGTGGAGAGATCGTTGCCAATGAAGGAACTGTGATAAGAGAAGCGTACACTAGGAGAATTGTAGCATCGGTTGAACTATATGTTGGATATAGAATAATATAGACTCGCAAAAATCTAGACTGGATACTCAATTCGAGCATTTCTTCGAAGTTTTCAATCACAAAAATGTTACTAATTCCATACATGATCAGTATTCTTGATGAGAGCTCCCAAAAGCGGTACTGTAAGGGTTTTACTTCTGCTAGAAACTCTAGGCTCATATTGTGCGTTGAATGCTTACAGCCAAGGGCAATACGTATACAACGATATTGAATGCGTTTCAATTTAATGAGGTGGCTGTTTCTTGCCGAGAGGAAACAAAATGAACCATATTCGCTAACTGAAAGAATAGTTGTTTTATAGAGTTTAATGAGGTCTTCCGGGTGAGCACTCCTCCATGTCCTGGAAATTGATCTTAGAAAATTGATCCTTTGTTGACATTTCTGTTTTAAATACGCAAAGTGATAACTCCAAGTGCATTTCAAATCAAACATGACTCCAAGGTATTTGAAGGTCAAAGATTGGGTAATGTCTCTTCCCAACAGCTTGAGACGCAGTTGGGCAAGGAACCGCTTTTTAATAAACACTACCAATTCGGTTTTTTGCGGTGAAACTCGATCCCCAAATTTCTGGCCCAGATGGACAGATTATCAAGGGAATTTTGCAATGGTCTTTGCAAGATTTCCGCACGTGGACCTCTAAAGGAGATCACAGCATCGTCTGCAAGTTGTGTTAGCGTGCATCTATGTTCCAAGCAGTTATCAATGTCTTTAACATAAAAATTATACAGTAAGGGACTTAAAAATGAGCCTTGGGGTAAGCCAATGTAGCTTATTCACGAAATTGTCAGTTGGCCTAGACTGAAGGTCATTTGTTTTTCTGACATTAAATTATATAAAAAATTATTTAAAATTCCTGGTAAACCACTACTGCGCAGACTAGCTGCCAGTATATCTATAGAAACTGAATCAAATGCGCCCTTAATATCCAGAAATACTGAAACCAATTGCTCCTTGTGTGTAAAGGCCAGTTGTATATCAGATGAAAGCAACGCTAAACAATCGTTTGTTCCTTTGCTTTTTCGAAAACCAAACTACGTATTTGATAGAAGGTTGTTTGATTCAACCAAACGGTCAAGTCTTGATAGGATTATTTTTTCTAATAATTTGCTTAAACATGATGACATAAAGATCGGGCAGTAAGAATTGTAATCAGACGCTGGTTTCCCAGGCTTTTGAATAGCTATTACTTTATCCTGTCTCCATGCGGGTGGAACTATGTTAAATTCCATGAGAGTGTTATCCTGGTTAAGTAATCGTCTTTAAGCGATATCGTGGAGATATTTCAAAAGGTTGAATTTAATCATATTGCCTCCCGGAGCAGAGTTGTTCGGTGAAAGAAGTGCCATTTAAAATTCCAACATTGTGAATGGTTCGTCCAGAAAACCGTTACTTCGGGTGGTATCCCGTAAATTCGGTTGTGTTGGGACAAACCTTTTTAGCGAAGTCGAAAATCCACTGCATGGAATATTCTTCACTCTCATTGGAGGATGTTGTTTATATTTCTTATAAAACCGCAAAAGCTACTATCTGTGTTCGATTGGATTTGTATACTAATTTAAAAAAAAAATCCAAATCCCAACTGGTCAACAACAGTACAGAAACTACGTTCACAGTCACCAACAAGTTGGACCATGATTTCACCACACACCCCTGTTGAAATGAACAAACCCCGCCAGCGTTGATCACCGCAGAACTTCTTTAACAAATCCTCGACCAACTCGGAATTCAGATTGAGCCATGCTCAACCCCACAGCTGCGACCGACCTTCGAAAACATTAAACGCTTTTTGTTTTTCGTAAACCACCGCCCAAAGCCACTTGATATTAAATGACGTTATCATAAACATTGCATTCTACGTGGGCTAACCTTAACAAGCCTCAAAGGAAAAAAAACCCACTTCCACACCGTCCAACTCCGCCTAATCTTGGGCAAAACATCGCACACCACTAAAGCAGTAATATTTCAATAATATCGCTCGATAGATCCAAACCCAGCTGCGCATTTGAACTAGCGAGCGCATGGCGGACGTGAGTAAGTTGCCTTCTTGAAGCATTGCCCTTACCTCCCACTTACTCACTGTCGTTGGCTTCAAACGGTGCCGAGGAGTGGCGCGATAGAATGGGTCAAACTCCTACCCAGCTGACCGCAATTTGGAAGACAAGTGTTTTTTAGTCTTATAAATCGGGCCATTCGCACGGGCAATATAGGGAATGATTAGTAGCAACACTTTGAATCTGCCGGAAGTTCAGACGTCCCTGAAATCGATGACAATACATTTTTATGGAAACGTCCCAGACTGAGTAATTGGACCACCAATTTCACCATAGCTAGAAAACCGGTAGTCCAATTTGATTTGTAATTGAAAGTCTGCACGTGGTTGCAATCAAAAATCCATTAAAAATTGTCCTGCGGTTCGGCGACTATAAAATACCTCGAACGGTTTCCGAAAACATCATACTTTTGCAGTAGTTCATCTCGTCTACTCTTTGAAGCTACTGAAATCGGTTCGCATCAAAAAATGAAATTCTCTTTGATCTTCTTGGCCACGGGGGCGATCATCGTGACCCTATGCTTATTCGATACGGCTGCAGCCCAGCGTGAGGATGATCAAGAAGATGCAGGATTCAATGATCGAGAAATGGGTCCCGGCGGACAAGACGGATCAGATGGACCTGGAAATAATGATGGAGCCCATGGAGGTCATGCTGAACAAGGAGGTCGTGGCGGTAAAGGAGGTCATGGCGAACAAGGAGGTCGTGGTGGACAAGGAGGCCGCGGTGGACAAGGAGGTCGTGGTTCACAAGGAGGTCGAGGCGGCAAGGGAGGTGAACAAGGAGGTCGTGGCGGTAAAGGAGGTCACGGACAGCGTGGTGATGAGGAAGGTATGGCACAAGGTGGACGTGGAGGCCGTGGACAATCTGGAAAGGGTGGACAGCAGGGAGGTAAGGGCGGCGATTCCAACCGCGGAGGACACGGTGTTCGTTAAATCCCAATAAGCTTGTTCAGAACAGGAATAAACTCTGCATTCAATTCACACTTTTCAGCAGAAATTCGTTTTATTGGAATCCAAAACTGTTATTCGACCTTTCTGTAAAAGAACCGTTTCTCTGTTACGAAACACCGATCGAATTAATTTCAGCTTGAATTAAATCACGGCTAGTCGATAGAACGATTTAACCATTTCAGTCTCGCTCGCACCCCCATTAGTCCAAAACACCAGATAAGGTCGTTTCGCAGTTTGTGCACCAATTTGATTTACATACGCACATCACGAACACAAAACCGAAACGCAGCGCTCCCCGTCTAGAACCGTAGCGTCAACGGAAAAGTTTGCATTCAAACTCTTTTACTGGAAGGCAGTAAATTAGATGAGCAAGTTGCTAACAACAAAACCAAAACCGTCTGGCAAATTGAGTGCTACACAAAACCATTGAAATGAACTTAGAACTAGACCAGCCTTAGAGGCTTGTGCAAAAGATAAGAGCCCTCATTATTTATTCGGCGGCGTAGACACGGCATAAGACAATGACCGTCTTCTACTCAGTCTTTCTGCCCGAAACCCCGCTTCCGCACCGAAGAAACGCCAACAGTTAAATAGAATAGAATGTGCCCAGAAAAAAAAAACTACATTTACCTACCGAGAAGCAGAAAGTTGTGCTCCGGTAAAATGAAATTAAACAATATAGCGAAAAAGGCGAGCGCAAAAAAAAACATTCTTCACGCAAGACCTGCGATGCATAACAATTTGATATCCGCCGTTGAACATGGGAAAAATGGAGAAGGTTTCCTCTGAATGCGAACTGTGTGTTGACAGACAGGGAGGCAAAGATTCTTCGCTTTGATTCCGATCCATGATTCATGGTGTCTGATGTTGTAACTCGGTACTAACTGACTGGATCGCCCGAAGGGGTTTTCACCCGTCATGTCTCGTCTCATTGCAACGTTTCAACATGTGTGAGAGGAAGGATGTTCTGCACCCACCCGTCAGATGACCTCCGGGTAATAAATGTTGAATGGATGTGGAGGGGGTTCATAGACAATTGTATGAGTGTACTTGTACGTCCACTCAAATGATTGCAATTATAGGAGTTGTAGCGAGGTCCTGGAATTACAAATCTCAAACAATAGCCGGAATTTTCTTTCATGGTTTAGATGAAGATACCAATCCTAGTTGTAATTAGAAAATTTTACGTATTCTCCGCAATTTGAGCACCACCAAAATGTAGGTTCGAGTATTTCTCAACGTTTGGTTGTTTACGTTTATTTGCTTCTTGCGTCTTTATCAATTGCAATCGAATGAGCTGACTGTAACTGTTTGTAAGCGTTTTAATAAAGCGCCATTCTCCACAAGTGAATGTTTCTATTGTCGGCAGACCCTGTTTTATTGGACTATCGAACTATATAAACTGCATGTCAACCAGCTGTTCTATTGATTGCAACTAACAAAAAGCTACATCATTGCCTTCAATATATTTGCAAAAATTGTTCAACAGCAATGAAGGTGATGATAACGGCGGTGAAACACTAAGTAATAATATGGATAGTTTCTATCAAGTCAATATGTGCAAGTTTCAATCAGATTGTTGATTTTCTTTTTAAAAAAGTGTTCAAAGTTCGAGAGAAACATCTGCTGGTCGTAACTGCCGCTTTTCGAAATGCTTCTTCGAAACAGATTTTCGAGAATCTTAAGATTCCACCTGAGCGAATATCCATGTAAGCAGTATTTTGAGATCTCGATTCTTTTGTTTTCGAGAATAGACGATGATGAGCATGCGGGCTCCGGTCACCACTGACATCTCAACTACTTGTGCATCCTTACAATTCTAACCATTTGAGAGAAGAAATATGAAATATCGTTATCATTTAGAGCTTGTAGAAGTTACTTTTGACAATAGTATTGAATTATCATTGAGCTATTAGAAGAATCGTTGACGGCAAAATGACGTTCTCAAATAACTATTTGCCTGTCGATTAAATCGCACCTCCAAAAAGGAAAACAAACCACACACTAAGTCTTGGTTTCCTGGCTCGGTTCTAATTTAGCCAAAATATCAACAGCAACTCCAACTCGGTGCACTCTGTTATCTAAAAAGGTCAAAATTATTGAAACCTAATACAAAATTTGTTTTTGATTGGACTAAGCCAGTTCAGTTGTTGTGAGTTCAGTAATTCATTACCGAACCCAGTAATCTAAATTAAGTGCATAGAACACTGTCTTCTACTCCAGCAATAAATGAACCGAAAACGAGACAGTTAAAAATCCGGGGGATTCTTACCAAGAACAAACTACAGGATCACATCTTTCACAATAAATGATCTGTGAATCCTGAATCCTATTTCCCCAGAAAAAAAAAACTCCAGATTTGTTATATAATACGCTTTACCCAATGAATGTGTAACAAAACCATTCCAGATATGGAAATTCGAATGATGTTCTTAACAACAATTACAGTTATTAATTTACCGACGGCAGTATGTCAGTTCTCTATTTAGAAGGGGTAGTAGGCCCTGGGGGTGTGGAAGTCGTTCGCCTCCCCCGCGGTGCACCCTGAAAACGTTAAGCTCCACTTGACGGCTAAACGAACGACAACGGAGGAAGCGCCATACGGCACGGGAGCAGACAAGAAGTCGTAAGTGGTTATGACATGGGGAACAGGGACGACCCTGGGGTAGTGCCGCACTCCCAGACGTTCCAACCCCGGTCCTGGCCCTGGCTTTCTCGATCGAAGGAGGGACCATACGACGCGAGGTTCGGCAGGTACCGTAAGTGGTCGGGTAGGGAAATCGCGGATCGAACACCAGACGTCCCGAACCCTGCTTGGATCCAGGAGCATCTCGATCGAATCAGCGTCAGGTCAGCGAAGCTAACTACTAAAGACCTATGTAGTTAGACATAGTGGGTGCGTAAAGCACACTAGCCCCCTCCCTGAAATAACCGAAAGGAGGTTCCGGGGAAGGCCGTGACTCGAGGCACTCGAGGGTTTTTAGTGGGTCGAGGAGTTGGCGTCCTTATCCCCTCACCCTGAGTTCTTCAGGAGTCTGTTAGCAGATTGTTCATCCCGTCTAAAAAAAAAGGCGGTAGTACGTCCAGGAGGAAGCGCATCCGTTCGCTAAAGGCGGCCTTGCAAGGTCCCCACCAGGCAAGAGAGTGGGGCCCGGTGGCATGTCCGACACTTGTGAAAGTACTACGGCATCTGAGGCAGGTGCCACCAAGCTAGGAGAGGCCATGGATGGGCCTGGACTCATCCGAACCATGAAGAGGAAGCGGAAAATGCTTCCCAAAGTAGTCGAAGTGTCCGAGCTATTGAACGCAGTGATTGACTTCACGTCAAGGCGTACCAACATAAACAAGGACCTAAAGCAGAGCCTTCTCAAGCTACAAAGGACAGTTCAGTCTGCCTGTACAAGGCCGGACAAAGCGCCAAAGAGTTGGCGCGGCTAGCTGCGACTGAAACGGTGAGGAAAGTGGGAGATCTCACCCCATCTATCATTGGGGCAGGGATCTCGAAGCGGGTCAGACAATCCCCGGGTGAAACGGCACCCGGCGCTTTAAAGAAGCGGATGGTGGCTAATGCCCCCGTCAGATAGAGAACTTACGCAAACGTGCTGGTCGTAAAGAGAGTGGCAGAGTTGTTTCAAGCGCCGAGGAAGGCCCGAGCGGCAGAGTCCAAATAAGCACTGACGCATACGCGAGAAGAGGGACGAGGGACGAGCAACGACTCCATGAGGGCAAGGGAGATTCCCTGGACAAAAATCCAGATGAAAAATGGAGGTAGATTCAAAAAATAAATAGACAAATAACAGGTGGCCCGTAAGCAGAAGGTGAGGCCAGTATCGTTAAGACTGAGGTGTCAAAATACTCCGAGGCAAGCGGTGGATCACTCAGCACACTTTTCTCTTGTGCTATTTTATATTAATGTGTCTATAAGCGTTGCAATGTTCTGGGTGTCAATTTCGCATTGGGGATAATTTCCGACATGCCCATAGACCATTATTTCATCTTCTCGGATAGTCTCAGTTCTATTGAGGCCCTCCAGTCGATGAAAACAGTTAAGCACTCATCTTACTTTCTTTCAAAAATAAGTGAGCAGATCTGTGCGTTGGTCGAAAGATCATTTAGAATTACCTTTGCATGGGTCCTCTCACATTGCTCAATTCCAGGCAATGAAAAGGCGGACTCTCTAGCAAAGGTGGGCACACAAGAAGGCGAGATTTTTGAAAGAAGAATTTCACATGATGAATTTTTCCAATTAGTACGTCAGAGTTCTCTTCAAAGTTGGCAAAACGATTGGACAAGTAATTCTCTTGGGCGGTGGTTACATTCCATTATTCCTAATGTTTCGTCGAGATCGTGGTTCAAAGGTCTGGATGTATGTCGCGGTTTCATTCGTGTGATGTCAAGACTTATGTCCAACCACTACTCGCTAGACGCACATCTCTACAGAATTAACCTCGTCGATAGCAATGTATGTAGGTGCGGAACCGGTTATGATGACATCGCTCACGCAGTTTGGCATTGCCCGGATAATGATGCCTCCAGAGCACGGCTATTGGATACCCTTGTGGCCGCGAAGTAAGAGATGTTTTGGGAATGCGTGATCTTCCCTACATGCAAGCGATTTACGACTTTCTTTGTTTGTCTGATCTAAGAGTGTAATGTCATCACCCCCTCCCTTTCACTCTAGTAAATTCCCTGCCATTGTGTCCCAGTTATATTATCCTTTTGTTTCCGTGCTACTTGTACCTGCCCAGCAAGCTGTGGTCACCCATCTGCAGCTTAGTTCCTGTAAGGGACTACAGGGACCGAGGATCTGGCAGATGTCACAACCATGAGCAGCAACAAATACCTGAAATAAGTTACCTGCCTAGCCCCTTCCAAACAATAATGTGACCCATTAACCTCGAGCTAGCCACGAGTAATTGGCACCCCACTTTACTAAAACCGAAAAAGAAAAATTGTTAATTACAATATTGAATATCGGCTCCGCAAAGTGTTACACACGCCTGAGCCTAATAAATAAACGAACTGATTAATAATAATAATGTTCTGGGTGTTCCCGTAAGGTGCCGAAGGTGCCGATGTGTTGACAGTCCAAATTTTTATGGTTTTCCTGTATCTGGCGACCAACAACGCATATTGGCAAGGTTGCTGGTTTCTTATTTCTAAAAGATCAACTGTCAAAAATGTGCCTTAGTGTACCACACAGTGTGTGGTATGGATTGAAAATCGAAGTTCTACAGGTATGTAACAAATTCGTCTAGTGTGTAAGCCATCTTGGCTGGCAAACTGTTCTGAGCGATTTATCTTTGCTCTGAGGTCTTAAAAGCGATGCGCGGGGACGCCAAACTGGTGGGTCTACGAGCCAATGTGTGGATTATAAGCCGGACCCACACCGGCGAAATGATCCTAGAGCACAAGAAGAGCACAGCGCTGTATGGCCCATATAATAGAGACCTGGCGTAACAGGCCTTAGGTGAGGGTGTGGAGGTGCGTGCCTTTGTCTCACAGGTGACGATCAGGTGACGAGTTCAGGAAACTGGATGAGATCGGATAAGGTGGGCGAGATCTCCACTGCAGAAAAGGAACAGAGTCTTTATGGGACCCAGGTGACCACAATAAGGGTGGCGGCAGCCGATGCGGACACGGCTTTAAAAGTGGAAAAGGTGAAGGTGGGATGGTCCATATGCCCACTTAGGGTTCACCAGCCACCGCAGGCATGTTTCAGATGCCTGGAGAGCGGACAAGTGTCCTGGGAATGCAAAGGCCCAGACCGCAGCAATATGTGCAGAAGGTATGGCAGCACAAGCCACAAGGCTCGGTACTATAAAGGACCCCCCAAAATGCACGACGTGCACTGGTAAAACAGATGACAAGCACGTCATGGGGTGGCTCAAGTGTCCGGCCTCTAAGGGTATATTAAAAATTCAAGCGTAGTGCAGGTAACCCAAGTTAACCTGAATCATTGTGAGATCGCCTACCAACTGCTGTGTCAGGCAGTTCGCGAGTCAGCATCGGATATCGCGATAAAATCCGATCCGCACCGCATCCCTGCTGGCAACGGCAATAGGGTTGCGTAATGGCGGCATTATGGACCACGGACAAGTACTTGGTTCCGGAGGTTGTGTCTACGTCAAATGTTGGCTCTGCGGTTGCCAAAGCAAAAGGAGTGTTCTTCTACAGCTGATACGCACGCCAAGATGGTGGATTAAACAGTTTTCCAACATGGTTGATCATATGAAAACTGAGCTAACTGGTCTTAACCCGTTGGTAATAGTGGGGGACTTCAACGCTTAGCCTAGCCAACGATGGTACCAAGAGAACCTACCATAGAAAAGGAGTGGAGTCGATCATGGACGTGACGTTCTGGACTTTTGAACAACTGTTGGAGGATGACTACACACATAGCGACTAGTTGGCAGTTCGTTATTGTATAGTCTACAATACAAGGCATCATCGTTCATCGTTTGAGGAAAACTGGATGACTGATAGGTTGATATTGTGTGAAGGAATGTGAGCAAAACAGTCACGCCTTTGGTACAGGTGCAACTCTGCTAAACACGCTCTCGAAAAACAAAGCAAATAGATTCGCGGCATCCAAGTTTGTTTGAGCTTGGACATCCTTGAAATTAACGTTGCGTGGGATGCGAGAAGATGCTTGCCGTGTTTTCACGAAACTCCAAAAACTTGATGGGTTCTGTTTTACGTTCACCGATTCTGGATAAGTGGCTATCATAGGTGGAAAATAGAACTGTTTTGTACTGCAGCTCAACTTTTCGAAGGTGATCATAGTCATTCTCAGACTTCGAAAGGAAAAAACGGTGGCGTGCTTTTCTAAGGACGTTCCGAAGGTGTCGTAATTAGGAGGTCCACCAAGGTTTATTAGAATGTGACTGTAACGTTCGTCTTTTCCGAGTTACGCAGTTGTTAAGCATATTGGTGGACGGAGTCAATCGCCGACCTCCGAAGAACATACCTCCGCGCAAGACGCACAGGGCGTCGCTGAAAGAATGGAGCTTAGAGGGGCGTGACAGTTCTCAATACTGATGGGTTTCGAAAGCAAGTATTCTTTTTTGCTGTCAGTTTCATAGGCTGGCAGATGCTTGAAATATTTCGGTTTTATAGTTAAGTTTATGGTTAGTTAAAATGGAAAGAATTCACAACGTAGGGTTAAAAGAAGATGAATCACAATAAATGTATTCAGTTGTATTCTAAACGCCGAAGAATAAAGATTTTACTTAGAACGCCTAATAAAGTTTCAGAAGTTTGTTTAAGTGGTGAATCTTGTGGTGCCCAGTTTCCGCCGATAGTGATCGGCCCGGAAGCGTCCGAATCGTCCGTGTGTGACCCCAATGCCTGTTGGAGATCACGACCCTGCCCTATCAGGGCGCTAGTCACCGCAAAGGCCGTGCTAAATAGGGAGATAAATGCCAATGGGGTGACGCCTATCTGGTAGTACTGGCAAAAACCAGTGGACTGGCGGCTCCTACCGCGCAATCGCCAGAGCTGCTGCAGGTGATCATTGGGGGACTCTTTCCGAGCCACGGCTCGTGTCCCTGCCGCCCGCCACCATAGATTTGTCCCATGATCAGCTTTGCAGTATCCCAGACCACAACGCGGTCATAGCGATCGGCTCAGCCGTACATCTGTAACCGCGTGGGCATTGATAACGGCACAACGGGGGTTGGAGATGATGCGACGGGGACGAATGAAGAATTCATTGCGATAGGTAAGTCGCTCAAAAAGAAGATAGAGTTCAGTGGTAGAGCTGATCCCGAGCAGAAGCGAATAACTTGATAACTGGCCTTGGTATTTATGAGCTCAGATTAAGAGGTAAAATACCTGAGGATAATACCATCAAATTGTTCCCACAAAGTCATGCGAATACCGAATTGAGGTAAGACAATACCAAAATAATACCTCTAAGGTGACCAGATACTTACCCAGGTATCCGGAATATCAAGTTTAGTTATTCTAGAGACATTTTGCTTGCAATTCTTAGGTATTTTGCTTAGGTATTTTACCTCTTAATCTGAGCTCTTTAATACCAAGGCCAGTTATCAAGATCAAAATTAGGTATTCATATGCTTTTGTGTTCTGCTCGGGATACCCGTAACGCACAACAAAAAAGTGATCTACCAGCGTTGCTCAATGCCTGGCCAATCTCTAAAACAAAACAAAAATGTATAAGAGTTTTTTTTTAATTCATTGTCACATCGATGATTTGACAACTTAAGGAGTGTATCGAATATAAGCTATCCACATACATTTGCGTTGTACGCATGTATTTGTGATGGTTTTTTATGCTCTGAACACTGCATGCTGTGCGTTTGACTGTCAGCTTTCTTTTGTTTACTCGTTTGTGCGGTTCAAATTCTGCGTTTTCAAAATGTCACGTATTGAAAAGGAAGTGAAAATTAAGGTTCTGGACACATGGCTAAGTGAGAAGGGTATTACTATGCGAAAATTGGCGAAGCGGTTTGCAATTCATCATGCGAGTGTTAAAACCATCATTAATAAGTTTGGGGAACACTATTCTTTGGATGAGCTACCAGGAAGAGGCAGAAAACCCGGTTCTTCCAACCCGAAACTGGAGCAGAAAGGGCTATCTCTAATCATGAAGAACAAATCAATGTCAATACGTGATTTGGCCAAAAAAGCAGGAACGAGTGTCGAAATGATCCAGCGTATCAAGAGGCGAAACCACCTGAAGACCTACAAGAAGCAAAAATCTCGAAACAAAGTGCAGAACAGAAGAAGCGAGCAGCAACAAGGGCCCGGAAATTGTATTCGCGTCTTTTGCAGCGCCCGGATGCATGCGTTTTGATGGACGATGAGACCTATGTAAAGGAGGACTCAAAAACCCTTCCAGGTCCACAATACTTTACTGCCGTCGTTGGGGAGGATGTGAGCGATGCGGACAGGTCGATTCAAGTGGAAAAATTCGGTCGAAAGGTACTGGTATTTTTTACACTACCGGAACTATAAATGCGGAAATCTATCGATCTGAGTGTCTCCAGAAGAGATTGTTGCCTTTATATAAGAAGCATAGTACACCTCCACTGTTTTGGCCAGATTTAGCGTCGGCTCACTATGCCAAAACCACTCTCAATTGGCTTGCGGAAAAGGGTATAGATTTCGTTGAGAAAAATATCAATCCACCAAATTGCCCTCAGCTTCGACCCATCGAACGTTACTGGGCAATCGTGAAGAGGGTCTTCAAGAAGACTGGTAAGGCAGCTGGGAACATGCAAGAGTTCAACAAAATTTGGGCTCAAGCGTCCAAAAAATGCGATGCAACACTTGTCCGGAACTTGATGAAGAGCATTCGATCCAAAGTTCGAAAATTCGTGGAGTAATAACTTAAATTTCATCCGGTCTTCATTATGTTCAAGTTTAACCTCGTACAATAAAGGATAAATTTTTTGTATGAATAAAATATCGGTTTTCAACATAATTTGAAAGAAAGTTTGTGGATAGCTTATTTTCGATACACTCCTTACATTATAGCAAGACATCATTTGATTTAAAGATCCACTTTTGACTTTGATTGCTTATAGGAAAGGCTTAATTAGAGGTGACTGTTTTAATCAGTTGTTAGGAAATAGGGAAGATGTACCTATATTAATCTCACTGTTCCTATATTCATCTTACTTGAAATAAAACGATATACACGTGACAGGATTAGTTAGTAATATTTGTTGTAGTTATTTAACGTGAGCAAACATTATTAGAAAACGAAACCGATCCTTCAACTGCCCAATTGTTTGATTCATCGTAGGATGAATATAGGAACAATGAGATTAATATGGGGGCAGTTTCCTTAAGTCTAAATTTTCCAAATAATTTCAATTTTAATGATACGAACATTAGCTCTATCTATCGGGCTAATGATTCGATGTATAAATAATGATTGATTGCTAATTTATTGCAGTCATTTTGAAGATTTAAAATACATCATATAGAAACCCATCAGTTTCCTAAATGCTGAAAAAGGTCGCTCAAATTTTGCCTTTGTGTATTTTGCATGGCATCACTGTTGCTTTTGAGAGAGCCTATGTTTCCTCTCTTCTTTGTTAACCATGGATATAGCGCACCGGTATTGCATCGTAAAGCCTGCTGTCTTTTACATTTGTTTATTTTTAAACGAAGCATCCCGCTTGTCGTCACAGTCGATTTGCCTAACATTTCCGTGAGAGTAAATGAAATAAGAAATACACATTGCCAATCTACAGATCAATGAAAAGTTGAAAGTTTGGTCGTGTAGGTACGTCTGTTTCATAACCTGCTAGTAGACGAGTTTGTGATCATAGCAATCGACATGTTTTGGTTGATTATAGGGATGGGTAAAACGAAGGAGCGGGTTGAGGAAATTGACGTTTGCAGCAAATCGTGAACTGGTCTTTTTCAGAGGACTGAAGAGAGCGTTAGTTCTTGAAGCCTGCCACTTTTGTTGTGGCGCTAATGACGATTTTAACATTTTACGCTCGGTTCACAATGGATTATATTTCTTAACAATATTACTTCTACCACACTACTGTCAAATTTGCACCACTCGCAGCACCAAGTTTTCGGCTTCACGATTGTTGTTCGTGGATGACAGCCGCTTCAGTCCTGTGGTCTTTTTCATTTCGCCTACGCATACTTGCACGGAATCGACTCATACAATATTGTTAGTTTATGCACAGATTGCGGAGCTCAAGAAAATATTTTCATGATCGAAAAGCAATCCGCATGCTTTTAATAAGACCCTGCAATTGAGAACTTTATTCCATGGCTATGAAAATTTCTGAGTCTAATACTCGTTTCTGAAGGTTTGTTTTGATAGATAAGACGTAAGCAGAGGGATTAACGTCTAAATAATGGCAGTTCTAGTTATAGTTTACATACAGATTCATAAAATGTCCCAAGTGTTGAATAAAAAACTTAAAACCCGTCCCGTACCCTATAAAGCGTTTAATTTCTTAGTGGATAAATATGATTGAAAAATCAATGTTTTCCAAAATATCTGGAGCAAACTCTGGAGCAAACTCTGTTCGCTTTGGAGTCCCTTCCAATTTATTAACAAACAACGAGATTCATAGAATATCAGTGGTTTAGTTAATTAATCGGTAATATTGCAGCGGTAAAGTTGCTGTAACCATATTAGCGAGTCTTGGCTTGTGTAGACAACCTAGTGAGGTCCCAAACCGTGACAAAGCGTTTAATTTTTTGTCGAACCATGGTTAGTGTACAAGATCTTTTCATTAGAACGTATTAGAGAGTAGACATTTTTTGTGCTTGTACAACAAATCCCAATTTGTTCCAGATGAAATGAACAAAACAACTTTGATATACTTGGAAATATTACCAAATATTTCGAAATACCAAAGGTTTGAGTACTTTTCGAAATGTTTACTCGTTTAAAAATAGTGGTTATCGTTATGAACCGATTAAGATTCCCAGCATGTAAAATACGTGTAATTTAGAAGAAACATTAGCATATGGAAAATGGTCTAAACAGGTGTGTTTCACCTATGCATGAATGACCTTGTTTTTCTGAGCCACCACCTTAATGACTACCTAATGTCCGAATCATGAACAAATTTGGTGCTAAAACTGGTAGCACTTGATTCAGAATTGCACCAACAATAAAAAAAAAAGATTAAAAGCTTAGCAAAAAAGACAATCGACACTTAACCTATTGTATGCAAAACATAGGCTGCGTGCCAGTTGAATCAACCATTTGTATTTTTTTTTTGCATACTACAAAGTAAAATAAGACAAAAAACCGTGCGTGAGTCATTTACATTTTGGTTTAAAGTTCGTTAGATTAAAATGCGCAGAAGTTAATCCAAGCGATGGTTGAACTATTTTACGGATGGAATAGATGGAATTTTCGGGTAATATGCTCGAAACATAGAAAAGAAAAAAGTGAAATATGTTAACCCAATGGAACGCGGGATGGATTTCTTCGAAGGTGTTGTACGGAACGAAACAAATAATCAACGATGATAAATAGGATCTAATGAGCGCACTGACAGTTGCTCTCTAGCTGATTTATCCAGCCCCAACCAACCCAACTTAGACTTACTTCAAGTCTAACTGGCACACCGCACCTAACCCAACCACGACCTAGCTACCTACTTTGCAGTTGAGCTTTTATTTTGGTTAAATCATTTAAGAAATGATTCGTTCGTCGCAATGACGCCAGCAACAACAAGTGCAATTCATAAGGCAATGGATTTAATTTCTGCCAAATGGCAACTCAACTAGGCACTGTTACAGGCCGCCATCAGGTTATCGTTGCTGCTCAACGGAATGGTTGCATAGCAGCAGCCCTCGCCTTTTTCGTTTGTTTTTGGAGCCCAGCACCACTCGAGTGGTCACTATAAATAATCCCTGAGTGCGGTGTTGTTTGCCATTTACGATTGCTTTACTACCAAGTACCTACATATTAACTATGAAACCAACCTACATTGGCCGGTGGAGAAGAATGCAGTTCTGGCTCGTTTGAGTTGGCCTGGGCCTGGTCGGCCTTTTGATGCGAGGCTATAGTTGATACACTGTGATGCGATGGCGAGAAGTAGGTACCTACATAAAAATACATTAAGTAATTGTAAACGTCATGCTAGGATTGATGGGTTATGAATTAAAGATTGGTTGCATTTGTTCGACAAATTGTGTCTTGTTGGTTGTTTGCAAAATAGTTTAAAATTAATGGGGCGGGTAGAGGATTGGTTCTTGTACGGAAAGACCCAAACTTGAAGTTTCTTGTAAACATTGACAACTTTTATTACACTAGTTTCCAAAATATGCTCAGCAATGACAAAACAATTGGAAAACGAAAATGTTTTCAGGAAAACGCTTATTCATGCCGCAATAAAGCCACAGTAATTTAAGGTTTATTGAACAGTTGTCTACGCTGAAAAAGGTAGATTGGAATAGTCCCATTCAAACATTTAGCAAATGAGGCTCGTGGACTTCGATTCCTTAAAGACTGTATTCGATGAAATTTGGACACACGCAATTGTTCGTAACTTTTTAGCGTGTGGTTAAAAATTATTGAAATTTTAACTGAATGTATTTCATTGTGTTGTGTCAATTGTGTAATGAGTTTCGTGAAAATCGGTGAAAAGTGATTTCAGTGATGGCTTCGAATGAAGAAATAGTGCGCCAACAAATTTTGGGCACTCACTTCGAAAACCCAAACGCTTCTCATCGATGGATCGGAAAACAGCTCGGAATCGCACATTCAACCGTATCTCATGTGATCAAAACGTTCAAGGACCGTAAGACAACCAAGCGGAAAAATGGTAGTGGCAAAAAACGTGGCACATCAAATCCGGAGAAGGCCAGGATGGTATTGAACCAATTTAAGCGTTATCCCAACATTTCGATCAGGGATGTTGCGAAAAAGGCGAAAGTTTCAGTTTGTTTTGTGCAGAAAACAATGAAACGTTCTGGATTACATGTGTACAAGGTCCAGAAGGCACCGAACCGTAGCGATAAACAGAACTCGGTGGCAAAACTCGTGCAAGAAAACTGTACAGGGAGTGGCTCACTAAACCGTTCTGCATTGTGATGGACGATGAGACCTACATTAAAGCCGACACCAAACAAATGCCAGGACAGGAACAGTACGTCGCCACCTCTAAGTTGGCCGTTCCGGAGAGTGTACGGAAGAAGAAACTGTCGAGATTCGCCAAAAAATTCCTTGTGTGGCAAGCGATCTGCGGATGTGGCAAAATAAGTCAGCCCTTCATCACCTCTGGGACCGTCAACGGACAAATCTACAAGGAAGAATGCCTCCAAAAACGACTTCTGTCCTTCTTGAGATCTCACGATGGCCCGACACTGTTTTGGCCGGATTTGGTACAAAGATAATAATGTAGTTTTTGTACCAAAAGACGTCAACCCTCCAAACACTCCGGAACTTCGCCCAATTGAAAAATTTTGGGCTATCATGAAAGCAAAGCTCGTTAAAACTCCAAAACTGATTGAAAATTAACTTGAACTAAAGAAAGTGTGGTTAAAAGTAAGTAAGCAAGTCGGTCCTATCATTGCCCAAAATTTGATGAAAGGGGTCAAGGCAAAGGTGCGGGCATTTGGGTTGGGAGAAGAGGTTCAATAAACCAATGATGTCAAAACTTAACCATTTAGTAGTACTTTATTTCCAGAAAGTTTGAAAAGAATCGGGCTCAAGGAAAATTTTTGGTGACCTATTTTGTGTGTCCAAATTTCATCGAATACATTCTTTAATTATAAAAAAGCATGCATTTTTTATAACATGATAACAAACGGTCTTTGTGATGCGAACTTGCAAAAGACGACGCTAGTGGTTTAGTAGGAAGCGTGATTGTTTCTTACCCAGCCAGTCTGGTATCGGCCGTCGGGATTTTCTAAGACGACAAATCTCTGATCACGTCCTCCTTCGGAAGGGACATCAAACCATTGGTTCCGGGTCATGTGTTGATGGGTTCGATTAATAGGGTCCAGATCGTATCCTAGGTATGACGAACAACATTTAACCCGAAACCGTTCGACTAAAAAGGTAAATTTAAACTCCTTTTTACGTTTTGTAAGAACAATAAGTGTTGTGTCCTGTCTCGCGTCGCGTCTCTCAAGTGTAATAAGTTCTTACGTTAGCACAAGCCACACAAAAATTATAGTGATTCTTCTCTATTTTCAGCTTTTTCTGATTATTAATTTTCAATTACAAACCAGTGAATGTCAGCTATATTTCGTATATACATATATTATAGTCTCTTACGTTACATATATATTGATAGTTTGATGTATTCACACAACTTATTTACTATTATTATATTTTAATTTACTTAATTTCTCAAACAATCATACTTATAAACTTTAAACTACAGTGACCGGCGAAAAAAAAAAAGATCAATAGAGCCGTATGTAAGAAAATCCCTCTTTATAAGTCCTGTACATATCAGAAACATTCTATTTACACATGCTCAGTTGCAGTTGAACCCATTTGACAGGCTTCCTACATGTATTCCAATATTCTCGTTAATTTCAATTTACCACTGACAGAATACCAAATTATCTTCTGTTTGAGGTATGACAAAAAAAAAAGATCATACAACAGAAAAATTCTTTTCCGTATAGAACGCTGGTATACCCCCCGTAAATCACCGCTTTGACGTTTCATTGTTTACATCCGCCTCAAAGCTTTGCCGCAAGTCGAAAAAGTAGACGTGTTGAGTTCATCGGAAGTGAATTTAAAGCGATTAACATGGGTGGCAAAAAAAAATTCGCTACTATTCCGAAATCTGATCGTGCGTGATTGCAATCGGAACCATACGCATACGCACGCAGTTGCCGAGAGATATGGAGTGAGCCGTGGTGCAGTTCAGAATTTTTTTTCTGAAGCACCAGAAGCTTGGAAGTGTTGCTAATCGGCCGGGACGTGGACAAAAACGTAAAATGGATCACCGAGAGGACCGCAAAATCATCCGAAAGATCAAGAAAAATCCGTTCATTACCATCCGAGAAATGAAAGAGAAGCTGAGCCTACCGATTTCGGACCGCGTTATCCGTCGACGCATCGCTGAGCAAGGGTTGAAAAGCCATTTTGCCCAGAAGCGACCGTTCATCAGCCAGAATAACAAGGAAAAACGGCTCCAATTCACCAGAACCCACATAACTGAGTCCTTAGAGTTCTGGAAACGTGTTGTGTGGTCCAACGAATCCAAGTTTGAGCTGTTCAACAAGAAACGGTGACAAAGAGTTTGACGCAAAAGTGATGAAGGACTGCAGGATAGGCATCTCCAGCCAACCATGAAAAACGGTGGAGGTAATAAAGGGTTGGAGTGGGTAATCTTGCCCTTATCAATGGGATCATGACAAAAGATGGCTATATTGATATTCTGTACGAAAATCTGGTGGAGTCATTGCTGAAAATGGGGTTGGAAGGCAACTACACTTTTCAGCAAGATAATGATGCCAAGCATACGGCCAAGAAAACGGTCGCCTTTTTCCGATCCTGTCGCATCAAACCCTTAGAATGGCCACCCCAAGAGCCTTGACTTAAACCCAATCGAGAATCTTTGGGCTATTCTCAATAATAAAGTGGAATAAACAGACGTAACCAACAAACAAACGTATCATGCGGCGTTGAAGAAAGGCTTGGAACGAACTGGTTACCTGCTACCTCAGAAACCTGGTGGAAAGCATGCAAAAACGGCTACAGGTGTCATCATGGTGAAAGCGGGTCATATTGATTACTAATTACTTGATTTTCACCGATTTTTCTGTTGAATTTTGAAATTGATCTTTTCGTCATACCCTACAAAAATAGTTTTTCTGAAATGGTTGACAATTTTCGTTCGATTAGGTGGTAGCCGCACCAAGGCGAGGTAGGCAGCGTAACCCCGGTAAGGTAGCATGCTGACATCTTACCTTACCACGGAAAATGGAAGTATTCTTTATACGGTATATAATTTCAGATCATCCATGGAATTCCCAAGTATTGTATAGTAATTTTGAAATGTTTTCTTCCCTCTTGACTATAAGAACGCAAGTCCGTCTACAATAGCAGCAGGATCAGCAGACATGCAGACATTACAAATATAATTGTTGTTATCATTTTATATTATAACAACCCTTCACAATATTTTTTATGCTATTTTAAGCTTCGCATTTGCATCGTTGTAAGTTTTGGCCCACCTAACTCACGTTATGTATTTGAAAAGATGGGATGGTTTTTATATTTTTTAGAGAGAGAGGATTATGTACGACAAATCCTACGAAAAAAAAAATCTTCGTCCAAAATAATTAATTCAAAAGCAAACATTGTTTATGATCCTACATTTTCTATTTTACAGACAAAAAGAATCATTTATGGGCCCAGTAGGAAAAAAGAGTTATCAAAGAATTTCCTGTCATTTATTTTTAATTTTTTTTTCTTTTGGATTTATGTAGTTTCCGTTTTTGGGCTGTAATCATACCCATATGAAATTTATTTCACATTATTGTTTGCTTTAACTTTCTTTGCTATTTTGCTAGGCTGCCAGGTGATCAACTTTATTTCCTTATATCACGTTGGAATTTTTGCTATTTAAGAGTTTCAATCATCTAACATCGCAGGGGAAGAGGCAAATATCGGCATTTAATTATTATATGAACATTATGTAGTATTTCTTCACAACATCGTATTATTTCCATCATATCATACCCTTCACATTTTCATACAAAAAAACTGATTTAGGCGGTATCTGGCTTAAACACGACATATCCCTTCAATTTATGACATCTAGCATTCCATATATGGCCATTATAGAACGCAGAAAATGACATCTGTGGTAGGCTTTTGAAACTTACGGAATCTGTGGTAGGTTTTTGTAGTCACTGCTGAATGTATTTTTCATTTCTGGTTTGCAAATGGACTTTTTACCAATTATGAGCTGATCTGATTCATGCAGTGCTGTGTGCCCTTTGGCTAGAGTTTGACTTTACATTTCAATCTTTGTCATTACTTCATCATAACTTACAATATCATTATATTTGGAAATATTGATGTTACTTCATAGATTATTTAAACATAACTTATTGTATTTTTTGCCCAATTATCTTTAACTCCCTTGCAGTTAAATCTTCCCTTGCCTAACTCGGTAGCAATAACTATTAGGTCAGCAAAAATAAAAGCGGATTGCTGTTATAAAATCAGCATCAAGCAGCAAATAGTAACCATGGCAACAGTAAATTAAAATGTATAATTGTTACTTTTGTGAAATTTCCATAGATTGAATAAACTTTTTCAGGATACCTCAGATCAAGATTTTGGTGAAATGCTGCTGTCGCTGAAAACGAACGAAAACGTGATTAAGCGCGGTACCCCAGACTTCTACACTTCAACACTTTACAACATTTCTTGCATTTCAGGATCAACCGAGCGAAGATCATATATAATTTTGTTTTTCCGGCTGGGTTTATTTTTTGGGTTTTTTTATCTATTGTGGTGAGTCCCTATTTTATTTTATTCACGCCACATCTCAGGGTGTCACATCACTATTGGATTGAGTGATTTCCACTTGCTGACTATAGGCATTATCCCAGTAAAGTATTATAGAACGAATAAAGTTTATAGCCTTACTGGGAGAGTTCAACCATGCATCTGAGGGTTGTATTAAACCTTTATAAAAAAAAATTCTCCTTTTATGAAACAGTGTTTCACAGTGGCATAATAAGTGTTCTGAGTTTTCACTATCTAGGTTGCAGAAGCGACATGTGTCATCTTCCATTTTTCCTAGCTGTTTTAAATAATATTTACTTGGGCAGTGGCCCGTTATTAGGCCGCTGCAAGTACATAAATCTTTTTTGGTTAAACTTTAAAGTCTTTGAGTTATTTTTTTATTGGGTGTTATAAATCTTTTAGATTGTCGAGCGGTTGTATTATTTTTCCAGGCATCCTCTATCATTATTTTTTTTCCAGTTCTTTAATTCCATTTTGAGGGTACACTCTGAGACCCCACAAAATGGTTCAGGCCCTAGGAATGGTTTTGATGAACCACATCTTGCTAATAAATCTGCTTTTTCATTACCTTCGACTCCACAGTGCCCGGGTACCCAAAATAGATTCACTGTACTATTTTTAGCCACCCGCTGTAGCAATTGGATACATTTCCATACCAATTTTGAAGTACAGGTAACTGACTTTACTGCTTTTAAGGCAGCTTGACTGTCAGAAAAAATACATATATTTGCACGTCTATAATAACGCTGTAAGCAAATCGTAGCACATTCAATAATTGCCTGTATTTCTGCTTGAAAGACAGTTGGCCATTTACCCATAAATATTGATATACTGACTCCAGGGCCCGTTAAAAAAAAATATTGTTGGTTTTTTTTTTTTTTTTAAAAAAAAAAAAATAAAATAAAAAAAATTTTTAATAAATGAGGGGGGGCCAACGGACCCCCCCATAAAACAACTCTCTAGGGGGAGAGGGGGAACCCCACCCCCCCCCCCCAGCGGGCTCTTCTCCCCCCCCATTGGGGCATCCTCATGTTAGATAGCTTGCTCTTTTGACCAATTGTTCAATCTTGTTGTTGGAAGGAGATTCTTTATATCCCTGTGGATACGTATAAGTGATGTTGCATATCGATCCACCCAACCCCTTTTTGGCCCTTCATACAATAGCATGATTAGGATAATCAGTGGTTATTAAAGCTTAATCAAGTCTAACAGAGAGGAGAGCCCATTGCTGTCGGACTTAGTTTCCGTGCTACAATGAGTGGTAGTACATATCATCCATCATACATCATACAATGGTTGATAATTTTCGTTCGTGTGATAAAAAAAAACTTTACCAGTAAGCCAAACCAAATTTCCTTGTATATCTTTTGACAGGATGTATGCCCAGCTCTTATGCAAATCTATGACTTTTGTAAACATTTACAAATTCATTACGGAATGATATTTATTTCGCCGGTCACTGCATATATTCATGTTTTGATCAACAGATACAGCATCAATCGGTTATTTAAAATGAATTATGGAGAGTGTGAGCTGTTTAGTGGAATACCTGTAACTAGAAAATAAGAAGAATGATTAGTAATTTCCATTTAATTCCAACTACCTTTATTGCTTATCTTGACAGATACGCGTATTTCGTCTACAATGTGCAGACTTCTTCAGTGTCGTGTACTAATACTCGAGTATTAGTACACGACACTGAAGAAGTCTGCACATTGTAGACGAAATACGCGTATCTGTCAAGATAAGCAATAAAGGTAGTTGGAATTAAATGGAAATTACTAATCATTCTTCTTATTTTCTAGTAATTTAAAATGTTTTTTTTTTCAATCGGCGTTCGGATCAAACAGCAGCTATGATTATCCATTAAATTTATTCATGGTAATGTTTACATACTGGTTTTTGAACATTTTAAACATTAACACCTGATGTGCTGACTCGATTATAGAACCGACCAGTTCAGCGATTTAGGTGTTCTACTGGATCATAAATTATCGTTTAACCTCGACCGCTCTGCTGTGATCTCTAAGGCTAATCGCCAGCTAGGGTTGGTGTCAAAAATCTCAAGAGACTTCACTGACCCGTGCTGCCTGAAAGCTCTCTATTGCTCACTGGTACGACCGATCCTAGAAAATGCCGCCTTGGTCTGGCTTCCTCATCAATTGACTTGGAGCTTGAGGATAGAAACAATACAGCGCAGGTTTATCCGGATGGCATTGCGTAATCTACCATGGCGTGATCCGAGAAATCTCCCGCCGTATTCAGATCGCTGCAATCTGCTGCAATTGCATACTTTGGAACGCCGACGGAAAAATCAACAAGCGGTTTTTGTTGCTAAACTTTTGAATGGAGAGGTCGACTGCTCGACGCTTCTCTCTCAACCGAACATCCGAGTTCCTCCGAGAGCATTACGGAGTGGTACTCTCCCCCAATCCCGAATCCATCAAACAGCGTTTGGAAACAACGAACCTCTAACAGCTATGATGCGAGCGTTTACGACTGTCGAAGAATTGTTTGAATTTGGGGAATCTTCAGCTCACTTTTTGGCTCGTATTTGTAATGCTCGTTTTATTTAGTTTTAAGTTTGTATCATGTAGACAATAAGTCCGATGAACTAAGTTGATTGAATAAATAAATAAAAGATGCTGTTGGAATTCTACTCCAACAGTTTCAGTGAGAGTGCCGCGCCCCTCTTAACAAGTCATCCTGTAGAAAGCTTGATTGGGTATTGCGAAGGTATTGCGAATTGGGTTATTCGATTTAATGGATCGTCTCGTTGGAAGAAGATTCTTATGTTCCCGCGGGTTTAGCGTAAGTATCTTCGCTTACGGGTTCGTTCCACCGTTTTTGGCTTTTCATGCAACGTTAATGTGAATAAAAGTAACCCAAATCAATCTTGCTATTAAATGGAACTGCATACAAGACAAGGTCTTATACGGGATGGTGTCTATCTTACATTCATACATACATCGTCAAAGAATGTCATGTGCTTAGGCTTAATGAATCCAGTTCAGCAATGTAGTAAATGAAAAAAAAAACTCAGACTATTTTCAGAGTTTCTTTCATTCATATATATTGATTAACAATGTGTCAAACATGAGCGGTTTATTGGCAAATCAGTATAAATAGCAAAGTTATTTTCTATTACTATTCTTACATTGACCTTTTGTTATTGTTGATAAAAAAAAGGCTAAAATATCGTAGCAAGTATTTGTATTATTCATCTTTCTTTTTTTTTATTCCTTTTCGGGTATTTCCATCACTGCGACCATTTTTTAGATCTATTGTGATATATCCCCCTTTTTTTAGCTCTGTCCAGGTGACGTACCACTATTGTTAGGAGTGGTCGTCAACGCTTGACTTAGAGCATTATCCCAGCACGGCATTGCACTTCGAATGAAATGCACTACCGTACTGGGATTTGCTTTCCAAATATCAAAGGGTTCTATTAACCATTTGTCGAAGAACTGACTTCCTTTAATGAAAATTGCCGGCTAGTGGCATAAAAAATGTTCCGAGCCTTCTTTTTCCATACCACAAAAGCGACATGAATCATTTGAAGTTTTCCAATCACCTTCAAGTGATAGCGGCTCGGACAATGAATCACTTCGATTGCCTAGCTGTGAAAGTGTTGTTCCAGTTTTCATTCACTTTCGAAGATTCCCAGGCTTTGAGCTCCATTCTAAGAGAAGAAGCAGATAAACTACAAAAGGGCTCAGGTCCTACGAACTGATGAGACGATCCGAGTTTTGCTAGTGTATCTGCTCGCTCATTTCCACCAATTCCGCAGTGACCAGGAACCCAGTATAGATTGACTTGATTACGACAAGACAATTTTTGAAGTGATTGAACACATTCCCAAACATGCTTAGATGTGCATGTTGCTGACTTTAAAGCATTTAGAGCTGCTTGACTGTCGGACATAATACATAGATTTGAATGTCTATTGTTTCTACGCAAGCATATAGCAGAAAATTCCAGCATTGCTTGAATTTCAGCTTGGAATACAGTAGGCCACCTGCCCATCGGAATCGACATGTCTATCCCTGGACCATTTATTTATTTATTTATTCATTCGTCAATCACATGTAGACTACATAATATCATTTACATTTTAGCTTACATTCTATGATTTCGCAGATTTTTGAAATATTTTATTAATTTTGTCTTAGGCATATTTAGATCAATCATTTCACAATGCTGATTGTACGCGGCTTTCATCTGATTTAGCGGTCCAAATTTAGCGTAGTTTGTACGATGACGATCCAACACGAATAAATTTCTATTGCGTAATTGTCGAGTAGGAGCATAAAAATTTAATTTTGATAATATATCACTTGAGTCAATACGTTGCGAAATTATGTCATTTACGAATGAAACCATAGCATATTCTCGACGCTCTTTCAAGGTTTGAATGTTGATAAGCATGCAACGTGCTTCATATGATGGAAGAGGGAACACCGTCCACCCTAACTTACGTAGTGCATATAATAAAAACTGCTTTTGGATTGACTCTATTCGTTCTTGATGTTTTTTCATATAAGGTGACCAAACAACACTACAATATTCTAATATAGACCTTACATATGCAATATAAAGTGTTTTAATTGTATAAGGATCTTGAAAATGATAGCTGAAACGTTTTATAAAATTTAACATATTGCTTGCTTTATGAACTATTGTGTTATAATGATCCACAAATGTTAATTTAGAGTCTAAAATAATTCCTAAATCTCTTATTTTATCACATTTTTCAACATGTTGATTACCTAATACAATTGCAACACTTGGTGTACTTTGTTTTCTGCTGTAAGTTATGTGATTACATTTTTTAACATTTAGTTTTAATAGACTTTTACAACACCACTTATGAAAAACTTGTATTTCATTCTGAAAAACATACATATCATCTTCATTACTGACTTCTAAAAATAGCTTCATGTCATCGGCATAGATAAGAACTTTGAGATTTTTTAAAATTAATGAAATATCGTTAACATATAAAATGAAAAGAAGAGGACCTAAATGAGAGCCTTGGGGAACCCCCGATGTGACATGGATTGTATTTGATTTTTTCTCATTGAATCTTACTATTTGCTGGCGGTCAGTTAAGTACGACTCAATCCATTTGAGGAGTCTCATATCAATTCCAATTTTTTCAAGCTTGAAAATCAACATTGGAATATCAATTCTATCAAACGCTTTGCTGAAGTCGGTGTAAAGAGCTTCTACGTGATTACCACTGTCCATTGCAGTTACTGAATAATTTACAAATTCTAATAGGTTTGTAGTAGTTGAACGGCCTTTAAAAAAACCGTGCTGTGCAGTCGTCACTATATGCTTTATTTGACTAAACATATTTTTGTTAATAATTGATTCGAAAAGTTTAGGAATACATGAAATAATGGCAATCCCACGGTAATTTCTGATATCTGATTTTTTACCTGATTTGTAGATGGGTACTAAGAAAGACTTTTTCCATTCATTTGGAAATTTTCCCGATTCAAGTGACATATTGAACAGCCAGAATAAGGGGGATGTGAGTTCAGTTGCTAAATTTTTCATAAATACTGGTGGGATTCCATCTGGTCCTGAACCTTTACTTGCGTCTAAATCTTTTAAACCTTTCAAAATATCTTGCACATTAATTTGACTGATACCTACATTACTTGAAAAATCAGGAAAGTATGAAAAGTATTCAAAGTCACGATCTTTGTCAGAAAATTTACAATATGTTTCTTGAAAAAATGTTGCAAAAAGGTTACAGATATCTTCTGAATTATCTCCTTCTTTTTCGTCCAAAATCATTTTTGAGGGAAAGCTACACGATTTTAACTTGGTCTTGACGTAAGTGAAGAAGTTTTTTGGACATGACTTAATTTCTTTTTCAGTTTTTATGTTATACTCAGTTAGTGCAGAAGAAATAGCTAAATTAAGTTGGTCGCAAATATTCAAATATTTTTCCAAATTAATTTGATTATTTTGTTTTCTGTACATTTTGTGAGCCTTTTGCTTCCGATTTTTTAAATTAATTATTTGCTTGTTGAACCAAATTGGATTTTTAGAGCAATAATTTCGTCGTCTCCTCGTTAGTGGAACTTCCTCTTGAATTATTTCCATCAACAATTTATAAAAGACCTCTACTGCACATTCAAGATTTTCTTGATCCTTTAAAATGGATTGCCAATTCACTCTACTCAGTTTGAACTTAATGTTGTCATAATTAGCTTTCTTGTAATCCAATATATCCTCGTAATCACAGTCGTTGGGGTTGTGGTTCTTTCGCACAAACACAGAATACTCGATTGCTGTGTGAAAAGCTTCATTTTTCCATAAAGGAGAGAGAGATTCACTAACACAGAAATCTTCATGTGTGTTTGTTAATAAAAAATCTAAGTAACAGTTTTGTAAATTTTTAACATGATTTATTTGGTTTAGTCCTAAAAATGCAATTTTCTCAAAAATAAATTGCAAAGTTTCATTGTCCCCAACGACTGGAAGTAGAATACTCTCGTTTTCGAAATCGGGAATAAAATCTGCATTGCGTTGATTGAAATCACCATAGATATGAACTTTAAATTCAGGGGGAAAGGTTGATACAATTTCTTCTGCTACTTGAAAGAAGATTTCATATGTTGACTTGCAAGCTTGATCTGGTGGAAAATAAACTGTGACAAAAATATGAGTTTCACCATCGCTATAGGTTTTTACCCATACATGCTCGAATTCTTTAAATTTTGGCGAAACAAGAAGTTCCGAATTCAATTTTGCAGAAATTGCAATAAGAACTCCACCACCTGACCTTCTTTGGGTTAAAACTAAATCACGATCATCTCTGAAAACATTATAATCACTACCAAAAATATCTTCACTTTTCACACTTTCATTCCAGCTTGTTTCAGAACCTAAAATTACCGAAAAAGATGAACTCAATATATTTTTATGAATTTCGTTCATTTTTGACGCCTTTTTCATGCGATTAAAATTCTGACAATAAACCAGAATTTCAGTAGCAAGTGTTTCTGAAGAAATTGATGGTAGTTCGTCGAATGTAATTGATGAAGCGTAGGTAACCCGGGGTCTCATAATTTCCGAGCAAATCCAATGAATCATCTTCGGCTTCAGTCCCCATTGCTTCCCCAATGTTATTTAACTTACCCATAGAGCATTGGTAGTTTAGGTTATAGTCTGTGTATTCCAATTAAGTTTGCTTTCAAGGGTTACTTCAAGGTATTTATCTGAATGTTCCAAAAAGGGTACCTTTCAATGTTATATTTTCGAATGAGTGTTTTCTCCTTCGTGTAAATGGCACAATATTTGTTTTGGAAGGGTTTATGTTCAGCCCTTCCCTATCACAACACGATGAGACAAAATTTAAAGCAATTTGCATTCTGTTTGCATATTTTCCACGTACTATTATAACTATATCATCTCGACAACTTTCGAAGCCTAGAGCTATCAGATTTTTGAGAAGATCATCAACTATTAAAGACCACAATAGAGGTGATAACACGCCTCCTTGTGGGCACCCTTTAATTGCTCTAACATTGATGAATGAGCTTCCGAGGTTCGCTGATATTTCTCTTTTTGATAACATCTCTGTAATAAAATCAACAATGCATTTGTCGAAATCACGTTTCGTCATAGCTGTGATCATTGACTCATGAGATGTGTTATCGAATGCACCTTCGATATCAAGGAAAGCAGCAAATGAAATATTTAATGCGGTGATCAAGCCAATAATGTTGTTGTACATTCACAATTTCTCAACATAGTTCTTTGGATTTAAAGCTAGGCATCACGTCATGATCTTTAACCAGTGTTGTAAGAGAACAATATTGAGTACTGACACTTCTTCACATTCTCCACACTCTACCAATGCAATGATATCGCATGAAAATAACTACTTACCTTCACATCATGCTATCAAATTTCGGCATTTTCATCGTAGTTAATGAGATGACTTACCTGAAACAAGAAATGAAAGAATATAGTTAGAGAGGTAATTGATATTGATTAATGCCTAATAAAAAAGCATCTAACACATCTAAGAGAATAGCCTCGTTTTCAAGATGTGTCTGAAATGCTACATTTAAATATCTATAGCCACAATTATTATACAAACTTTTCGAGCCAATCTTGAATAACCTTGCTACTACAAACAACGAATTTTCTCTTGCTCTAGAAGAAATATATATTTAAAAAAACAAAACCATAGAAATCCAATTGCATATCCTGCTTAGATTGCCATCTATTTTCATCAATTTTGCCTAATAAAATAAATACACACCACGCAAACGCACGCCACCGAGATGCATCATACTAATGAGCCAGCATCAATTTCAATCACCCGTAATAAGTGGTGGTTGACTGTGCGTGGTCAATCCCAAGCGAATGATGATCATCGGCATATCTAAGTACCATTATCGTCCTCCACCGGCCATGCGGAGGCTAAACCAACCGTCTTCGTCGTCGTCGTCGTTGTCATATAATATAAACATGGTCATCCGGGCGAACGGGCGAGCGACCAAGAGCGCGCGCCATCGCACTGATTAAGAAGTGAGTAATGCTACACCTGCTTTCCTTGATCTCGCGCGAACAGACACACACACACACGCGCGCCACGTAATCTCAAGTACCATCGCGAGCCGTCTCCTCTTATTGCTGGTCTTAATCTCACACGACCGTTCCTTTCGCTTTCTGTTGAGATAATCAAGTGATTCGGAACGATCCCGGCGATCGGTGCACCTTGCAAGGTGACGTCTTCTGCGGATTGAAATCAGGAAACATGAAACACCTCATGGACAGATGGGGACTGCTTCTCGTTGAACATGATTCGCACATAATTCGCACCATGCACATCAGCGCGGACACCGTCGATGACACTAGGACCGGTAGCTGCCATGGCAGCACGTTGTTTCGCGTGTAATGTGAGCCTACTTAGTTATTTCTATTTGCTCTTCAAATCGACACGATGTTGGACTGATCAAGATTTACTGCAATCATGCAACTGATTGGTTCAACAGGACGTGCCACCATCGAAGAACTTGAATCGATTTTGGCGATATGTTACAATAACAAGATTTTCCGAAAATTGCGCAATATGTTGCGAAACTCACAGTGATAACCCTCGGGGTTTTCAAATCTACTTCCTGCTTTCATGAATTTAGTAACTTCAAACAGTATTATGCGAGCAACACTCCCATTACGACCCGCAAAATATCACTCAAATCACTTGCACACTCCTCAGGAGGTCACCCCACGAGAAGCAACTAATTATGCCCCATCCCCAACAGACAGAAGATCAGAAAACAAATCGAACTTAACACGTTCCTCCTTCGAAAAACGTGAAAATAAATTGATTCCATCGCTAACCCAAACACATGCCAACAACAACGGCATTCGAGCCGGTCGATCAAAAGCCATCCCACAATAGGATACACACAAACGGCGGCCTGCATGCCTTGACTAATGGTCCATTATCGGGCCCGGAGAGTGCGAAGCAAAATGACTTCATTGAAATTGGCAATAGGCAAACAGCGATGATTGTATTACCACTGGTCCGGCTGCTGCAGCGATGGTGCTGGCGGTCGGCGGCCCCGGGAGGTATCAGGAACTAATCAACCTGCCCACTGTGTGACCAACCCAGCCGCCGCGAATGCGTGCGTGTTTTCCAAATTTGCCGATTGACTAAAATCTAGTTAAGGATCGGTGGGACGAGCGCGGATTCCGACAAGGCTATGTCGTTACAGTTTCGCACTTTTCACCGCCGCCACGTTGAAATTTACAATGCGAATGCATCTGACAAAAGATGCCAGTTGCTGCGGTGGCGGTACATCTGTGCTATTCTACGGGTGCCGGCCATTGTCTCACGAACGGACATAAAATCGACCCCAATAGTGATTGGGAAGCAAAGCAGGTAGGATCTCTCAGTTGGGCATCGTTTGGATGTGGAGGTTTTAGTTTTTCTGATACATTGTGATGGGCAATAGTTTAAACATATGAGGTCTTAAGTCAAAATACCATGCACAAACAACTAACAAACACTTTAGTTGACCGCTTAATTCAAATTTCAAAACCTCATAGTAAACTTTATGGTTCCCAAAAGTTTGAATCTACTTTACTATAAAATAAGCACACTTTAGATTGAACAGCCTTCATTTACTGTTGCACAGTGTTATTTGTACGTTGTCTAGAAGCGGATATCTTTTCTTTAACAGGAGTCTTTCATTTTCTTGCCAGAGTTCATCTTGTTTCGAGGAAATGTACTTTTTGAAAACAATTTCAACAATCACCCAATAATGTTCAAATAGTTGGAACTTGTTTTGACAGTTTGGTGGATTGATGCCCTTTCTGATGCAAAATCCGGCCAAAAAAGAGGAGGAGATTCTTGGTTCTTAACAGTGACAAGTTTTTCGTTTTCAAGCATGTTTCTTGGTAGATCTGAGCGTTGTTATCTTACTTTTCGTGAAGGGAATTGGCAACCGCAACCAGCTTGCCACACCAGAAACCTCTGTCCATTTTTGTTTTTCAAGCACAAACGAGCTGTATAGTCTTAATCCTCCCCCACCGATTGTGTGTGAAACTGTGGCATCCGAGTTGTGTGTGAGTGATTCGCCATATATTTTTCATCATCCATGCACCTGCTGTTGCCCAAAATGCACTGATACATTTCTCGCGCCCTTGTTTGGTTCGTGATTGTGGTTCCAGAGACTTTTGTGACACCATCATCAGAGGTTTCAGAGCCTTGATTCTCTGGATCATACCGATGCCCTTTTTGAACGTTTCTGCCAAAGTCGACTAGGTCGACTAAGGCAGGCCTTCCTTCCAGATCTTGGCAAATCGTTCAAGGTGAGCTTCTTGCCAAATTTGTCGATGGCATTTTGGATGGATCAACACGCAAACGTTCCTTCGAAGCAACCGAAGACGGCCGCCAAAAACCTAAAAAAGGCCCTTTTCAGGGCCACCACCAAAAACCAGCAAAGGCCACACGGGCCACCACACAGTCTAAAAGAGTTTTATGATGCTTCTGATGTTTAAACAACAATAATATCACGGTAACTTAAAAAGAATTTCATTTTAAATAAACGGAAAATTTACTAATAATTAGTTACACCGAAAGAAATCAATTGATAATATGATACATATGGTATTGTTACATATTAGTATATTAATTCAAAGAACATTGCATTGTTTAATTAAAATGGCTTACATTTAGTCGTAGTCCTACGTCATCATCTCGAACAACTCAATGGGGTTGTACCTTGTAGTTTTTTGGTAAATTTTGGTCGGATGGTATAGAGTTTTGGTTGCATTCCTTATATGCTAAGATTTGTCTACCAAGTGCCCATACCCATATATGTGTGAAGAATACCCACATATTAATAAAGCCTACCCAAATATGGAAGCAATACTCATAAAATAGTTACGTATTCTTTACCTAAATTTGGGTCAACCATACCTATTCGTAGCTAAACTGATCCAAGCGTGTAAGTTTCTTACTAAGGGCATCTTCAACGGTGGTCCAAATTGTGGTTTGGATTTATTTTTTTAGACCAAACGCAAAAACATCGCTGCACCGGTGTTGTGATTTTTTTTATACCGGATCTATTTTGCATCATTTTAAATCTGGTATATTTTTATGGTCTACTCTTGCAGCAATTGGGAACAAAAAAAACCTTTCCAAAACACTTGAAAAACACGATTAATGAGTAAAATTTCACCTTTTAATTATTTAGTAAAAGCGTTTAAAAAAGTTTTTGTTTAAACAAAAACTCAACTTTAATGGCCGTGTTTGGTGCGGGTGATGTGGGGCCGGACAGAAAGAGGTGTTGCTCGCCTCGAATGCTGACAATTACTTCAAGTTGCGCACGGTGCTAGTAAATTGCATTTTCGTCTCATTCCTGAATAACGAATGGTTCTCTTAGTTTTTTACAGCAACTGCATTTTCCGGAAAACACTGACTAGTTCGAAATGAGGAGGCTCCCGGAACTGTGACTGTTGTGGGTTTTACAACTAATTTGGTGGTGAATTACGATTTCAATAGTATTTCGATTGCTCGGAAATAAAAAGCAATGAATCAAAGTGAACAATCGGTTTATTGATGGATTGGTCATGATTAGCACTCGCATATAAGCAGTGCATCGAAAATAAGCCATCCACAAATTTTCTTTCAAATTATGTTGAAAACCGATATTTTATTCATACAAAAAATTGATCTTTTATTGTACGAGGTTAAACTTGAACATAATGAAGACCGGATGAAATTTAAGTTATTCCTTCACGAATTTTCGAACTTTGGATCGAATGCTCTTCATCAAGTTCCGGACAAGTGTTGCATCGCATTTTTTGGACGCTTGAGCCCAAATTTTTTTGAACTCCTGCATGTTCCCAGCTGCCTTACCAGTCTTCTTGAAGATCCTCTTCACGATTGCCCAGTAACGTTCGATGGGTCGAAGCTGAGGGCAATTTGGTGGATTGATATTTTTCTCAACGAAATCTATACCCTTTTCCGCAAGCCAATTGAGAGTGGTTTTGGCATAGTGAGCCGACGTTAAATCCGGCCAAAACAGTGGAGGTGTACTATGCTTCTTATATAAAGGCAACAATCTCTTCTGGAGACACTCAGATCGATAGATTTCCGCATTTATAGTTCCGGTAGTGTAAAAAATGGTTGACTTCAAACCACAGGAACATATTGCTTGCCATACCAGTACCTTTCGACCGAATTTCTCCACTTGAATCGACCTGTCCGCATCGCTCACATCCTTCCCAACGACGGCAGTAAAGTATTGTGGACCTGGAAAGGTTTTCGAGTCCTCCTTTACATAGGTCTCATCTTCCATCAAAACGCATGCATCCGGACGCTGCAAAAGACGCGAATACAATTTCCGGGCCCTTGTTGCTGCTCGCTTCTTCTGTTCTGCACTTTGTTTCGAGATTTTCTGCTTCTTGTAGGTCTTCAGGTGGTTTCGCCTCTTGATACGCTGGATCATTCCGACACTCGTTCCTGCTTTTTTGGCCAAATCACGTATTGACATTGATTTGTTCTTCATGATTAGAGATACCACTTTCTGCTCCAGTTTCGGGTTGGAAGAACCGGGTTTTCTGCCTCTTCCTGGTAGCTCATCCAAAGAATAGTGTTCCCCAAACTTATTAATGATGGTTTTAACACTCGCATGATGAATTCCAAACCGCTTCGCCAATTTTCGCATAGTAATACCCTTCTCACTTAGCCATGTGTCCAGAACCTTAATTTTCACTTCCTTTTCAATACGAGACATTTTGAAAACGCAGAATTTGAACCACACAAACAAGTAAACAAAAGAAAGCTGACAGTCAAACGCACAGCATGCAGTGTTCAAAGCATAAAAAACCATCACAAATAAATGCGTACAACGCAAATGTATGTAGATAGCTTATATTCGATACACTCCTTAGCTCATACAGATGAATTTAAGAGAACCCTGTTCTAAAGAAACTTTCGGCAGGTTTACTGGGGATCTGGATATTCTTATCTTATCTTAGGCTTATCTTCTGAGGGAGAAGATTCGTTTTACTAAGGCAGTTTTGATAAACTTTCTGGTAGAAACCGATGATATCTTGAAGATAGATTCAATTCGTATTTCTCAGAGGAAAAATTCGAAATATCTTTGATTTTTTTCATGAATCGTTGGTAAATATTATATTATTCAATTGCATATTTGACAGCTTTAAGATAACCCTATGCACGTCTCGGCAACTAAATGAGTTGGACTTATAAAACCTTCTTAAAAACTGAACGAACTCTTCAGAGATTATTTTCTGAATTAGGGAAGATGTACCTATATTAATCTCATCACTTTGCAATTCATCCTACTTGAAATTTAATGATATACACGTGACAGAATTAGTGAGTAATGTTTGTTGTAGTTATTTAAGGTAAGCAAACATTATAAGAAAACGAAACCGATCCTTCAACTGCCCAATTGTTTGATTCATCGTAGGATGAATAAAAGAACAATGAGATTAATATGGGGGCAGTAACCCTACTATGAACGTCAGATTATCTATGAAGATTGTGTGGAAATATAATGAACTTGATAGAAGTTGATTGAGCTTCTCGGAAGTTGAATGAACTTATTGGAAGTTTCAAGATAATCATTAAGTTTGATCGCTCTCTTTTGAGAAGAGAAGTAGTGAAACTTCAGAGAAGTCCATTGAATTGCCGAAACATTCGCAACATTTCTGGAAACTTTGTTGAACTTTCAAAAAGTTTGCTGATTATCCATAGAATAGAAACATTTTTCTGGAAATTATCGGAACTTTGAAAAGCAAATTTAGCCAGAATATCACAAATATTTTAATAATATACGAGGCATTTAAAAACACAGGGAAGTTGGTCGATTTGCGAAACTTTTAATAAGTTGGTAGCATTTCTGTAAAATATATAGCATTCCCGAGATGTTATTAAACCTTACAAGAACTTTTTGGAATCTCTTTAGAATTATCGAGTAGTAAGGTGTTTAAATTTTTCTTAAAACTTAAGAACCCTGCGCATCTGGGATGTTCTCTGATCTATTGGAAAGTTTCTCGAACTTCTGGAAAGATCCCTGAACTTCTAGGAGGCTCTCTAAACTTACAAAAAAAATCCTGGAATTATTACTTAACTCTTGAGAATGCTCAAAAAATTCTTAAAAGTTTCCTGAACTCCTGGGACGTTTTCTGAAATTCTGGAAAGTTCCCTGATCTTTGGGAAAGTTTTCTAAAATTTTTGGAAGATCCCAGGGCTTCTGAAGAACTTCCTGAATTTCTGGGAAGTACCCTGAGCATCTGGGAAGTTCTTTGAGCTTTTGAGAAGTTATTTGAGATTTTGGGAAGTTCCGTGAACTTCTGGGAAGGTCTCTGAATTTCTGGGATGTTCTCTGAACATCTGAGATGTCCGCTGAGCTACTGGAGAATTTCATGATCTTTGTGGACGTTCCCTGATCTTTGTGGACGTTCCCTGATCTTTGTGGACGTCTCTTGTAGTACTGGAAAGTACCCTGAATTCATAAAAAGTTCAATAAACTTCTACAAGTTCCCTGAACCGTTGAGAAGTTCTCTATGCTTCTGGAAAGTTTCATGAACTTCTGAAAAGTTCTTTGAACCTCTAGAAAGATCCGCAAACTTTTGAAAAGCTTCATGAATTTCTGGAAAGTACTTTGAACTTATGGGAGGGTCTCTAATTTTCTGGAAATTTCCCTGAATTTTAGGAAAGTTCTCTAATATCCTGGAAAGCTCTCTGAACATCTTGGGTAGTTCTATAAACTTCTGAGAAATACCAAGAAAATTTTGATAAGTTTTCTAAACTTCTGGGAAGCTTCCTGAATTTCTAGAGAGTTGCATGAACTTCTGGGAAGAACCCTTAACTTCTGGGATGTTCCCAAAACTCATATAAAGCTCTCGGAATCAATGGAAAATTCCCTATATTTCTGGGAAATACCCTGAATATCAGCGAAGTTACCTGAACCTCTGGGAAGAACCCTTAACTTCAGAAAAGTTCCCTGATTTTCTGAAAGTTCCCTGAGTTTTTTAGATGTTCTCTAAAAACCAGGGAGAATCGAAAAACCTCTGGGAAGTTTCTTGAATTTCTTAGAAGTATCCTGAACCCTGAGTTTCTGGGAAGTTTACTGAATTTATGCGATTTTTTTTTGGACTTTTGGGAAGCATTTTCGTTTATCAGTTTCTTCAGCTCTTCCGGTGTTGGGGGACGCAAATACTGCGGGCCGTAAGTCTTCAGGATAGCTTTGAAAAAAATTCCCAGGGTCAGCAGGCTGGTTGTTTCCCCCAATCCTCACATTTTCGTATGAGAGATTCAGCTGAGGAACCGTGCGCCAACATCCGTAAGGCAGTAGTGTACTTTTGTAACGGGTTCAGGCCGAATTTTCTAGCTGCATCACAACTTATGTCGAAAAAGTCATCATGTCCAGAAACATCTTCCTTGGCATGCGGAAACGGCGTAGAAAGCGCTTGTCGCCGTAGGTTGGCGTGTCGCTTAAGTCATCCTGGAACAGCTTCTGATGACCGAAACGGAAATCACGGTCGACGTTGGGGTGTCTTCCAGAACGTGTCCCTCTCCGTTTCGACTCTGGTTTTTCTGCTTCCAAATTACAAATCAGCATTATCTAATATCGATTAAATGAAATGCATGCATTCATACACTCACCTTCAGCCAAACGAAAGAACGAGCATTCCTCGTCATCTGCTAACGACGCACTACAAGTATTAGGTGCGCAACTAAGTTCCCGCTGTTTAGCAATAGATGGCGCCAGTAGTAAGTGCTGGTCGAATGTTGTACATCTCAAGCGTCATAAACCAAGCTCAGACATATGGTAAACAAACCGCTTTGCCAAATCAGTGATTTTGGTTTAGTGTTATATATTTTGGTTGTTTGAAGATGTCTGATTTCGTGCCAAATAATCGTCATTTGCGGGAAGTGTTGATTTTCTTCTTTTATTCGAAGAAAACGGCGGCTGAAGCACATCGAGAGCTCCAAAAAGTTTACGGTGATGCTGCTCTGAGTGAAACAACGTGTCGTGATTGGTTTCGTCGCTCAAAAACGGTGATTTCAGTGTTGATGATCGTCCGCGTGAAGGAAGGCCAAAAAACTTCGAAGACTCTGAATTGGAGGCATTGCTCGATGAGGATCCGTGTCAAACGCACGAATAGCTTGATTCATGATTAGGAGTTTCCCGCCAAGCCGTTTCTAAGCGATTGCATGCGTTGATGAGATGTTGAGCGTCGTTTTTTCGTCTGTGAACAACTGCTGCAGCGGCAAAAAAGGAAGAGTTTTCTACATCGCATTGTGACGGGTGACGAAAAATGGATTCATTACAGTAACCCAAAACGGAAACATTCATGGGGACTGCCCGGGCATGCTTCAACATCGTCGCATAGGCCGAATATTCACGCTGCGAAGGTTATGCTGTGTATTTGGTGGGACCAAGTTGGTGTTATTTATTATGAGCTGTTGAAACCAAACGAAACCATTACCGGGGAACGGTATCGAACTCAATTGATGCGATTGAGCCGAGCACTGCACGAAAAACGGCCACAATACGAGCACAGACACGAAAAAGTGATTCTTCAGCATGACAACGCTCGACCTCACGTTGCGAAACCCGTGAAAACCTACTTGGAAACGCTCAAATGGGAAGTCCTACCCCACCCGCTATATTCTCCTGATATTGCACCGTCCGATTATTACTTGTTCCGTTCGATGGCACATGGTCTCACTGGTCAGCAATTCCACTCATATGATGACATCTCAAAATGGCTTGATTCTTGGATAGCATCAAAAGACGAACAGTTCTATCGAAATGGTATTCACGTTCTACCAGAAAGATGGGAAAAAGTCGTAGCTATCCCGAGCAAAGGATTATATCAAATTGATAACAAGTTCTAATACCAGGTTATCATTATTTGATCACTGAATATGTTATCATTGAGGCTGAATAAACAGCCAAAATAACAGAATGAATAACAAAAAAATACTCGTGGAATATCATAATAATAACTTATTTTGTTATCACTGCGAACAATTTGATAACAAATCCTGTATTGTAAGCAAATTTATTGAAACAAATTCAAATTATGTTATCAATTTGATATCTAATTATCATGCTTATAACTGAAAAAAATATTTTGATTTAAAGCAAAATTTCTTGTTCAAATATGCTGCAAATATTTATAGTTTTACAATTCAACTTATAACGTTCATAAAAAATAGTGTGTTCAAAATGATAACATATGATAACAAAAGTTGCCAATGGTGATAACTAAATTTGTTATGTGATAACAGCGAAAATCAGAACGATAACTGGGATAACAGAACTTGTTACTCATATGATATCAGCTTGTTATTTTCCTTTGCTACGGTAGTGATGGGCAATACTTTGACTAATTCGTTTGTAACCCATGTTTTCAGAATAAAGTTCCTTTTTCACCAAAAAACAGCGAGAACTTAGTTGCGCACTTAATAGTAAAAATTATTTGGTCAAACCAATCCAAAAAATTTGCGAAAAATCTGCGATCTCTGAAAAAAAAAACTTCTGATCTCTGATGTTTAATGATTGACAGGATGACAGGTGTTGGCAGGTTTAACAACAAGAAATACAACACCGGTGCGGGAAACGCAAAGTTGGTCGATTTTAGATGGTTCTATTCAAGTTTTTGCTGATGCAAATCAAGTATAAAGTTGTTCCAAAAATAGACCACCGCTGAAGATGCCCTAAGTTTTTTGAAAAAATAAATTTTGTGTCTGCCTTTCACAAAAAATAATTGACAAACAAATGTAATTTCCGTACAAAATGTCCAGTATTTACTAAACCTATCAGTTTGATAGTTCAGCAGATAAACAATTTTCATCGTTTAAAACACTGTAGAATTGGTTTGTAAAAGACACGTGGCTAATGTTAAAGTCGAAAGACTCGGTATAAAAAAAGTTAGAGCATACAAAAATCATATTTGCCAAATAAAACAGATAACATTTCTTTTTTTTTCCGGACGCTATCTTCATCTTGATTTAATGGTCATCATTTTGAGTGAAAATTCCAAAAACGATAAGCCAAAAAGTCAAAACCGGAAGCCACCACTTAAGACAACATCGGGAAAGGGAGGAGAGATGATACTGATTTTGTTTTTTTTTTTGATCCCCTGACAGTTCCCTATTAATCTAACAAATTTGTGAAGCGACACCGATTGCATTGTTCAAACGTTCAAACTGTGATTTGTGTACCCACAAGTGTTGTGGCGTCGCATTGAAAATTATGGACGCACGCGACGCATCAGTTTCTTTGTCGGTGCCGGATTCCACTCCACGGTCGGACAAATGACGCTAGGCGTTGCACTAAATATCGCTCACTACCAGAAGCAACGCTGCCTCTGGTTGGCTGACGAAGACGAAGAATTGAAAGATGCGTCACGATAGATTATGAGAAAAAAAATGTTGTAAGATTAATGTATTACAATTTGAACGCAAGGAGAAAGTTTCAATGATCTCGTTTCTTTTGGACCGTGGTTCGTCTCGATTAGGAACGGGGGTGGTGGCGCCAATGTGATTGTTGATGGTGGCTCGCGTAATCAAAGTGACAAAAGTCTGAAGTGGCGTGTAATTGCGACCTGAGCGAAGACACAATAGCGACAGGGAAGGGTGATGCATGGCTTTTTCCCAGCTCGTTGCTGCACTTGTTGACGAGTCAACAAGGGAAATCAAACTGTCCCATGGAATTTACTTGCCTGATTGTTTCAAATTAGTCTGCGCGGTGAAATGCATAATTTCAACTTGCATCGCATGACACTTCTTGGGAAAAGGTGTTCACAAACAATATACGGAAGACGTAACTAGCCAAGGAAGAAGCAAGATCGCGTTACACATCGTGTGACTAATAATCGTGAAATTTGCCTTCTCTAAAGCGGGCAGCTGCAAATTCAGTTTCGTTTCAATGAAGACGTTCTATCCGTTGGATGGAGCTCACTTCCTTCGATCGATTCCGAAAATCTAATCTCAATCTACAAAGGTCTGCAAATAAACTAATTTACGATTCCTAAAATAGAACCAATCGCAACATCTGTGTAGCTGCGGATTCTCCCGCCCGGGTCGATAGATGAAGCAAAGACGGAAATCACCTTGCGCGATCGACGGTTGCTGGATCATGTCGAATGTGGTGGTTTTGTTTACTTTTTATTATTCGCGAAATTCCTCCCGAGGCCGATGATCTCGTGCGGAATTGGAGTATCGTAAAAATCCAATTTATCGCTCTGAATCGAATGCAGCTATAGGAGCAACCTTTCGTCTTGATAGAAAGCAGGCCGAGTACTTGAAACAACTTCCGTTTGAAGGCAATCTATTTGGAACGATCACGATTTATCGCACCCAAACCACGGCGAAAAGGGGGTTTAAATTAAAGTGCCTCCAGATCTAATCATCCACTTGAGATCTTAATGGAAGTTGATCGGCTTTCTTGGAGCCCCGCAGGACTATCTCAACCGTCACTAATGCGTATGCACTCGCGGCAGGTCTCAAAGGTTGATTGTTCCACGACCCGCCAGCCAGCAGCGCTATCGAGCTATAAATGTGAAGCGCTTCTTATTGTTCTGTCGGAGGCGGCACGATTCTTCCATACAAATATGCCTAATTACAAGGCCTCATCTGTATGCCCAGGTCATTGGAAGTTTTGTGTATCTTTTAAATGTTCACGCACCAGGCGGGGCAAAACGAGGGCTGCTGATGTCATTTTAATATGTATCGTAGAGACAAAAATAGTATGGTTCCTTAATTGCCGTTAACCGCGTCGTGAGATAGAGGGCTATTGTCTTAAGGGTTTCTTGAACTTCGGACCCTGCGGGTATCCGGTGCGGGTGGTCCAAATAATCGGACGTGATTCATAGCTCGGCGCGTGTTATTTCTTCCATGAAAATGGACAGTGTTAATCCCAGGTGTTCACGTTTTCGGCCATGACCTACTCGGCCAATCACCATTTCTTCTTTCACCACTGCCTTCAGATCTAATCAAATTGATCCACAGCAGCAGACGAGGAAGTCCCCAGTATGCCGTCATATCGAATGACACACCAATCAACCGAATGTGAAGTCAAAACCAATAAAAACGTGCTACATATTTGTCATTTCCCGCTTCTGGTTCCAGTCAACAGTCAGTCGACGATCGTTGAAGATTATGTCCAACTTTGCAGCCCTCTCCTTTCCTGAAAACCACACCGGCCAACAACGCCGTCCTCCGTCCGAATGGAGAGGTCTCCGACGGTGTCAAGTTGTCTAGTATTCGCGGTTTGCAGGCCTTTTCGTAGACGGCTGTTTTGTCTTGTTGCTTCCTACGTTTCGCTTTTTTTCCTTTATGGTTTTGTTATGGTAGTTGATTTATTCGTCGTATAGCCATATATGTCTCAAAGTACAAATATATGAATGAATGCGCGGTTATGAACGTTCGGTGAATGATTTATTACCAAGGTAAAGTTGGGGGATAATTGTCGTCGTCGTGCTGCTTTTTCTTCTTGAAGGCATTAGAAGCTTATTGCCGGTTTTTAACTTTTGAACACTAAGTACTTCCACAATTATTAACTGAATGCTTCTTGACCGGATCGTGCATTTTGGTTTTGCTTTGAAACAACGAGTCTTCATCAAACAAGCAGAAGTAATTGAACTTTGAAAATTAACATGGAAGGACGGATGCTAAATTATTTTCAGAGCTAATATATCTTAGGTCACGTTCAAAATTTATTTGGCAGAAAATAGGAAATAAACTAACCAATGTTGAAAAACCAGACATTTAGAAATTAAAAATCAACTATTGTAGAGGATTTTTTCTTTCTTTATTTCTAACAGCACATTTAAGACTTCCATACACTGAAAATTGACAAAATTGTTTATAGGACACGAGTGCGAAGATGACATAAGGCTTGTTCGCGACAAAATCAGGACACCCCTAAATACGTATATCTCTGGAAATACTTCATCAACGCGTGAAATATTTCGCAGATTGATGAACGTATGTCTGTTCATTGTGTATAGTCAATTTTTGGTGATACTACAAGCTTTTAACTAGCTCGAAGATGGCGTCGAAAGAAGAGCAGGTGCGAAAAGCAATTGTGCGCGGTCGCTATTAAAAACCTGATCTGTCAGTAAGAAAACTTGCAAAAAAGCTTGGTTTTACCTACAAGCACAAGCCCATAACGTTCTTAAATCTTTCGATACACGTTTCACAACAGTCAGAAAGGCTGGGAGCGGAACAAAAACGGGTCTCAGGAACCACCAGAAAGACGCGAAGGTGAAGCAAATATTGCAGAAGAGACCAGATCTTTCGGTACGTACTGTGGCTAGAAAAATAAAAATGTCCCCAACTTTCGTGCATACTTCCAAGCACCGGCAAGGTATGGAGTCGTTCAAGGTGAAAACTGTACCGAACCGTAACGATAAACAGAATGTGACGGCTAAAACCCGGGCTCGCAAGTTGTATCGCGAATATTTGACGAAGTTTTCTTGCGTGATAATGGACGATGAAACATATGTGCTGCAAAACTTGAAGCAGCTTCCCTGAATGTCTTGTTATACTGCCATGCAACTCAACGGCGCAGAGGAGCATTTCAGGGCGAACAAAAAGGCCAAGTTTCCCAAAAAATATTTGGTTTCTCAGGCAATATGCAGCTGTGGTCAAGCAAACCAAAGCTTCATCACTACCGGAACGGTAAACAAGGAAATATACTGTGAAGAATGCCTAAAGAAGCGATTGTTACCATTCCTAGCTCCCTCGCTATTCTGGCCTGATTTGGCATCTTGTCACTACGCCGAAGATTTTTTGGAATGGTATAAAGCGAATGGAGTCCATGATGTACCGAAAGAGGCGAATCCACCTAACTGCCCAGAGTTGCAACCTATCTAGCGATATTGGGCTCTCGTGAAGAGAGAACTCTCTCAATATAAGCAACAAGCTACATATATAGAAAAATTTCGAAAATCTTCGACAAAAGCAGCTAAACCGGTTGCAGAGAAGTCTGCACAGCCCCTAATGGCTGGAGTTAACTCAAAAGTTCGTAGTTTCTTCATGCAGCCTAATTGAGTAACTGTAATTAGCTTTAAGATGACTAATAATGCACACTTAAATGAATAAAAGATGCATCTTGGATTGAACTAACAGCAAATTTGTTTTATTCCAAATTAAATCTGTCCAGATTTTGTCGCGAACAAGCCTTAGACTATATAAGTTGGCTTTATCAGGCCAGAGGTCGTTGTAAGCCACGGTATGAAGTTAGCTTACTAGTTATCTCGATTATATTTTCTATTCTTTTGGGAAAATTTTAGGTTTATTGCGGTGATTTTAGGGCGCATTATTATAAGTTTTGAGAGTTTGGAGTATAAGGTCTGTATCCACATTAATCCGGACACCTTCAAATCATTGTAACTTTTGAAATATTGCACGTAGGAATGAATAGCTATTTCACTGTGGTATAGCTGAGAGTCTATGATGAAAAAGACTATGATTGATGTTTACATTTCATGTTTAGTATTCAAGATGGCGACGAAAGAAAAACAACTGCGCGAGCGAATTTTGTACGGGCGTACGGCAAACCCTGACTTGTCAATACGGACCTTGCAAAAACATTGGATTTGCCTAAATCTACTGTTCACGATGTGCTCAAATCATTTTCGGAACGTTTGACGGTGGAGAGGAAACCGAGAAGTGACAAAAAACATTGGACGCGCTGATCCTGTCATGGACCGAAAGGTGAAAAGGATATTAACGAAAAACCCAAATCTCTCCATTCGAACGGTGGCTCGTAAAATAGGGATGTCGCCTGGTTTTGTCCAAAAATCAAAACAACGTTTGGGACTTAAGTCGTATAAAGTAAAAACAGTTCCAAATCGCAACGACAAACAGAACTTGGCAGCAAAATCACGGGCTCGACGTTTGTACTGCGAATATTTGACGAAGTTTTCATGCGTTGTTATGGACGATGAAACTTATGTCCTGGAGGATTTCAAGTAGCTTCCAGGACTGGATTTTTATTCTGCTATGGCCAGAAATGCTACAGATGAGCATTTCAGAACGAAGAAGGCATCGAAATTTCCCAAAAAATACCTTGTGTGGCAAGCAACTTGCACGTGTGGCAAACAGAGTAAATTTTTCGTCACTACAGGGACAATCAACGAGGAGATCTATCAGAAAGAGTGTTTGCAGAAGCGATTGCTACCCTTCATCAAAAGTCACAAATAAAAACCTTCGTTCTGGCCCGATTTGGCATCATGCCACTATGCTAAAACTGTGATGGAGTGGTACCAAGCAAATCAAGTGAACATTGTACCAAAAACCTCAAACCCTCTTAATTGCCCAGAGCTACGACCAATCGAGAGATATTGGGCTCTGATGAAGCGGAAGCTTTCTGGAAAGAAGACATCAAACACTTCCAGCAAATTTGGACAAAGACGGCTTCTACGATTTCTGAAGAGTCTGTACAAACCCTAATTGGACGGAGTTAAGCGCAAAGTTCGAACATTTTATGCAAATACCGAATAACTATGTTTTGTCTTCACGAATTGATAAAACACATCCCATGAATCTGAAATAAACAACTACGACGGAAATATAATGCGAAATTTATGTTTTATTCATGTTTTGATGTGTCCGGATTATTGCGGATACAGACCTCCAAAACCTTTTACCTATTCCCTCTATAACATTTTTATTTTTTTACCTCCTTTTTTGGAGAAAAAAAAATCAACCACATCCATGCTTTTTTGTGGTGAAAACAATGTTTTTAGTAAAAAAATTTTTCTTTTTTTTTACCTTTTATTATTTTTTTCGAACATTAATGCCTTACTACATATTTTTTTTTTTTGTTACCACTCCTGTTTTTTGAAGAAAAAAAAATCAACCACAATGAATAATATCCTGAGCACCGAGGAAACTCACAATGATAATACGGACCGAAACAAATACCCAAGTGACGGAAACGGACTAACGATTGGAAACTCGTACCATGGAAATGAAAGTCTCTCAATTTCTTTCGAAGTATTCGCATTCTTTTCGACTTATTGAAGGCCCTCAGGTTCAACATTGTAGCGCTGAAAAAGGATTGACGGTACATACGTATAGTGATGGTTATACCATCTACCATAACTGCGACAAAACACACGAGTTCGGTACAGCTTTTATCGTCATGGGAAAAATGTAATAGAACATTATTGGGTGGTGGCTAATCGACAAAAGAGTGTACAAATTGAGAATCAAAGGCCGTTACTTCAATGTCAGCATAACCAGTAGCACAGCTTTCACTTAGGAAAGTAACGATGGCGATAATGACAAAAAGCTTGAACGAGAATATGACTGCTGCCCAAGCCATGACTCGTAGATCTCAAAGCTCAAGTCGGCCAAGAGGAGGAATTCAGACCGGTTCCAGGAAAGTTCAGCGCACACCAGCATACGAACGAAAATTATTTTGCGAAAATAAAATGGCCTAAAACACGTTGTAAGAAGTTCCGCCAAAATGGAGCTTGCCTCGAATCCAGCCGGATCAAGATGCAAAGACAAGCAGCTCTAAACCAAGTTTCTTGGCGAAATATTGTGGCACAAGTGTTTGAACCAGGATACAGAACCAGCAAAAGTAAGTGTTTATTTTGTCTTAAATTTCTTGAAATTATTACTCAGACAAATTAATCTATATTGAGCAGTGTCTGTTTTTATCACTTACTATCATACCCAATGAAAAAAATTGCGAGTCAGTGTAGATGAATAGTATTTGTTTTGAAAATCTCAGATGTCAAAATCAAGGGCGATGAACAAATCAACTCGTTATGCTTCTTCGACTACTCCTTTCTTGATACTCATTAGAATTTAAGTGTCCAGCCCAGCTTTCTTAAAATTGCAAGTGATCATCAAACATCAAAAAGTCATTTTCAATTCAACCAAAATGTTATTTTGAATAGTGTCAATCGCAAAGTCTTACTGCCGTCTATTATCATAATAACAACTTGTAGTAACTGTAACCTATTGAACTGAGCCTAAAAAATAACAAATCATCGACTACATCAAAGGAAACAAATTTTCATTTGATACTCAAAATCCACCCCACCTAGATGAATTTGAATATTGATATTGATAACAGCACAGGCGATAATGAACATCAATCGACGAATAAACAAAACCAAATAATAACTTTGAAAATCAGCGGTTGCTCTGGTCAAGAGAATACTGTCATTTCAAAATTCAAATTCACGAAGACAGTTGGTCTGTCCGTTAAGGTTGTCTTCATTTTCAGCTCAATTGGGTGCAGATGAATTGATTTTTAGCGGCACTGAAATTGATGATTTTAGCACTCCATTTTTCTTTAATTTTAAGCTTCCAGTTTTTTTTTAAAACATACGTTAAGGAAACTGACATATAACGATGAACGCGTTTGGGATGGATTTTTTGACAAAATCAAAATACTGCTATTTTATTTTGTAACATATAAATTTACCAGAAATTTCAAACTTCGAAAAAGGAATTCTGCAAACAATATTTTATTTATTTATTTATTTCGTCAACCGTAGACTAGTACATTTACATATGCGTTTTTTACACACAATCATTTTTTTATGAACTATAAAAAAACATTTAGATTAAGTAGGAAGTGCTTCTAAAATATTTTTTTTTAGTAGATGTTGTTTTGTTTGGCATTAAATTTATTTTTAGGTTTTGCTGTGACATAGTTAAGTCTGTAGGTTCACAATGCTGATTATAAGTGGCCATAATTTAATTTAGAGGGCCATGTTTGGCATAGTTTGTTCGATAATTAATAATTATGAATAAATTCAGTAGTTGCCGTGAAGGAGTATAGCGCTTCGTAAGATGGAGGAGGATACATTGTCCATCCTAGTTTCCGAAGAGCATATAATAAAAATATCTTCTGTACTGATTCTATTCGGTTAATTTACGTGCTATTGTAACTTGGCTCTGTAAAGTTGATTTGATTGAACCTGTACAAATAAATGATTTATTAAAAAAAATTGCGTGCTTTGAAATGGAGACAAAACAATGCTACAGTATTCCAGAATGGACCTAACATAAGCTGCATATAGTGTTTTTTATAGTGTAGGGATCATCAAAAGTGAAGCTAAAGCATTTTATAAAACAAAGCAAATTGTTTGCTCTAGAAATAATTGTATTATAATGACAATTGATATAAAGTTTAGAATCCAAGATGACTCCTAGATCCCTTACCCTTTCACATTTTCCAACATCTTGATTTCCTAATGAGATTGATATATTTGGTGTATTTCGTTTTCGGCTGAATGATATCAAATTACATTTTTTATGTTTAGTTGCAGTAAGCTTTTCGAACACCATGTATGAAATACGTGTATTTCATTCTGGAATACATTAATATCCTCCTGGTTTCTTATTTCTAGAAATAGTTTCATGTCGTCGGCATAAATAAGCACTTGTTTTGTTTTCAGAATGAAGGAACTGTCGTTAACGTATAGTATGAATAAGAGAGGGCAAAGAAGTGACTTGAATGGGGTGGGATTTCTTTCCATTGAGGCCATTTAAGAAGTCCATGCTCTATGCCAATTTTCTGCAATTTGAAGAGTAGCAGTGGAATATCAATGCGATCAAATGCTTTGCTAAAGTCTGTGTAAAGAGCTTCTACGTGGTTGCCATTTTCCATTGCAATCAATGAATAGTTAATGAATTCTAATAAGTTTGTGGCAGTTGAGCGACCTTTATAGAATCCATGTTTCATATTTGAGATTCTATTCCTTATCAATATAAATAATTTTCCATTGATTATTGCTTCGAATAGCTAAGGAATGCAAGAGATGATGGCAATACCACGGTAATTACGTACGTCGGATTTTTTGCCAGATTTAAAGATAGGCACCAGAAAGGAGCTTTTTCATATTGTCGGGAATATTCCAGTTTCAAATGATATTTTAAAAAGCCAAAACAAAGGAGTTGTAAGTTCCATAGCTAGGTTCGAGCATATCGACAGGTCCTCCTCTTTTCGAGGCATCTATATTTATAAGGGCATGCAGGATGTCGTGTACCGTGACTTTATATGACACCTAAGGAAAAATCCGGGATAAATTCAAATAAATTGTTTCCTAAGCGGGCCCTCCGCGTCCTATCTTGAATATATATGCACTGTCATCGTCAGTCCTAAGTTACACCTTTCTGTGACTCTGTGCCTCATTTCGAATAGTCAGACAATCACACTGATCAAAACATTCACCCCTTTTGAAAATGGTGCATTTACATTCAGTTACTATACCATGAGCAAACCAGGTATTTTGGTTATTCATTCCATAAAACAAATGGATAAACAACAACATAAGTTGCCACAAAAATGAAAAGTGTACTTTTAGCCGTTTCTCTAAGATTGAAAGTAAGAAGCCTAAGAGTGAATTGCAGCCCAACCCGGCAGTATCACACCTGATGTTAGTGCCTCTTCATAAACATTCTATGTACGAGGTGGCAGTGACAAAAATGAGTAGCCTACTAGATGCTTTCACTACTGGACAAATTCTCAGTTTTGCATACATGTTTATAGCATGAGATAACCCTTCTCACCGTCGAAAAGGTGAAAAATTTGACCCACGAGAGGGACTTTAATCTAAGAGACTATTAGAGCAAAGCTAACCGATGTAGAGAAGAATTGTTCTATGGCCTCAAGGCTACTCACCTCCCTAAGCGGACCCTCCGCGTCCTACTGGCTTATAAATTCGATACGTCTCTGTCAACAAACGTACTAAAAGCAAGAGGTATGAGGTTTTTGGAAGGCTAAGAAGCCAAAAGCAGGTGAAAGTATTCCCTGATGTCGTTATTATGATGAATGGCAAAAAGTATTTCACTTTCTGCCAACAGTAATGATGCAACCAGTACAGGGTTTTATACCGACGAAAAAACATCAACTCCAGATAAGGTTTGATATGCACGAAAATTTAAATTTGAACCCATAAGACTAGTAAATGCAGCCATTTCTGAAGCCAGATGCTTTTAGAATGTATATTCAGTCAAGCAAGGGTTTTGCTCTTTCCAAGACTGGTTGATTTTATTCAAAAGCTTCACAAAAAATACTAAGTTGTGTTATGACTTGACCTTGCACCATGGAAATCCCGAAACATACAATTTGATAAAAAGGAAGACTATCCCCTAAAAGTACCACAAACTTGACCAATTGAATCACGTTGGTTAGTTCTGTTTAAGCGTGTTTATGGATGGCAAGCTTAGCAAGCAAGACAATAAAATCTAGAATTATAAGATGTGTTAAAGAGGTAGATCTCATTGTCATCCAGGCCGTGATGAGAAGATTAGAGGGAATATTACGGAAAATTGGAAAAGATGGACCACTGGCTGTCTGAACTTCTCTTTAAATAAGTATTATACATAACGTTCCGCTTGTATGAAATAGTTAAAAGCTTATTTTCAAAAACGTGTTGTTTCTTACAATATGTTTACATTTAGTCCAGCTACTTCTGACTCACCCGTTATATGTGTATTATGAACAGTTTTGTTTCCTTTGATCGATTGCAAACATCAAAATTTTGTTTCGATAACCATGGCTTTGTAGACATAATTGTAACTACTTTCACTACATAATTTGTCAAGAAAGAAGCCTACTTTATATAAAAATTGTCAATATCTGCCTAAAACATTTTTAATTTGCGTTGCTGGAAGACGAGTGATTCGATGAGTGTCTGTCGTATGTTGGTGCTTTTACGCCGTTTATTTGGTTCGTTGTTTGAATGTTGCGGTTGGTCGTTTTAGGTCAATCAGAGCTTTGCTTGAAGTGGAAAAGTAATCTCTAAATTTTACGATACGAAAGGAACTACCGAGATACGGAGAAATCGATGCCAGGTCTGGCAAATGTCATTTTCAATGAAAAATGACCAACGATTTTTACCGAATTACGTCTGAAAATCTCGTCGAGCGAGAAAACGATGACAAATCTTCGTCTTTAAAATCTCATCGATTTTTTCGTCATGACAGCACGTGCCAGTGTTTTGGTCATCGCTATTTCAAGCACATTTATTGATATAATTGTAAGTTTCATCAAAAAACTTCAAATAAAATTTCCACTGTATCGATAACATATTATTGCTTGGCTAATTTCAAGTAAGTTAATTAGAACTTTGTGACACAAAATTGTATGAGAAAAAAATCTTATTACTGCATGATGGTGTGAGATTGACAAGAAAACGCATGATAGTGCATTTTTTCTCGTGACAGTAAGATGGCCTGTTTTTTCGTCGTCACATGATGGTCGTGAGATTTACCAGCTCTGCACAAAACAAAAAAAATTCAAACAACACATTTTTTTGAACAACATTTGTATTTTAAAATATAAATGCACTTTGGGCTGAAGAAGTATGTTTGTTTATCCTGTTTTCAAAAACAAAGCTCAAACACAGTACTAAATGCAATGAACTAGATTTTTCTGTCAACATATGGAGCACAATTTGTTCTCGAATGTTTTCTAGATACAAACGGCACTTTGAGAGAATCATGAGATATGAAGAACTTGATGCATACATATTTGAAAGAACTACCCAAATAACATTGCTAACACCATCCTGCTTTATTAAGTTACATTAAAGTTTTATGAAAGCCATCTGAAATCAATTTGGTTTTATTATGGCACCAAGAGGTGCCAATAGATTTAATATTTTAGTCGGGTTTATGAGAACCTACACAGCTTGTGTAGAACGATATTAAAACCCTGTTTTCTCAAATTACTTTTACTCCTATCAAAGGTTTTATTTCGACTTTATGAACTCGTAAAATGCTGTTTTGAAATGCCGTTTTAGGACTCATTTATTTTATCTTATTATGGTCAATTGAAAAAGCATTTTAAAACCATTTTGCCTACAGTAATTGCATTAAACGGCAAATTGGCATTGAAGAAAGTCACCATAAGACCAAATAGTTTTATAATAGTCATTGCGAAGAAAAATTGGCTTTATGGCAAAACTGTGATTATTTTCCAATCGCCATATTGAAATATAAGAAATAATTGAAATGTGGAAAAACTAATGCATCAAATTTTCAATGGTATGCAAACAAACTGTAGATCGGAGACTTATTTCAGCATTCTTTTAGATTCATTCATGATTAATTTATCGAATGTATTTTTTAAATTTGATTTATGATGTTGTAAATTCGCATAATTTTCGAGACGCATTAATTTTCGGCTCTTATCGTGCCAATATTCACCATAAAAATAAATGCGCATATAATTTGGAGCATGATACGTTGTAGAAAACACAATTTGTTTTGGATATTTTGCTATCAAACAAAATTTCCCGCAACACTAGACCTTTTTTTTTACTGCTAAATGAATCAGAAGAGCAAAGAAGCAGAACAACAAAAACCAACCACGATTTCACAGAGAAGTTTGACAGATGTGGCCAGTTGGCTACATTCTGGTTTTAATGGCAGCCAAAAGGTTTTATGAAGGTTCTCAACTGGTCATAACATCTTTCGCAAGAACATTTTCAAAATCTTTATGTTCTTATAAGGGTTTTATTAACTTGTTTTCACAACCGTCTATAGAGTGGGCCATTTTTCGGCTTTAAAGAAGCATAGAGCAGGTGTTGGTAGACAAAACAGTTTTGAATGTAGTTTTATCAACAAAGCCGGGAGGCGACTATATGGCTGGAATAAAACTAAAATTGTTACTTGGGTAGCGAGATAAGAAGGAATGAAGTGATATATAAAACTGAAATCTTAAGGGTTAAGTTAATTATAGATTCAGAAAGTTCTGTAACAAGCATGCGAAAGAAATAATAATCAGCCAACTTCAATATTTTTACTTTTTTACTAAACATGCTTTTTGGGTATAGATTCAACACAAATCTCGTTATAGGTTTATCGCAGCCCTCGAAAATAAATTCAAAGCATTTTTTAAAATAGCCCACGCCCATTTTTCTAAGCAATATCTTTTGAACTAGACACGTGGAGATTGAAATTTAGATCCGACTCTCTATTAATTACAGAATTCAACAAAACACTATGATAACTGCATTTTTTCACTTTTGTTGCAAGTTTGAAATTTACTATAAAAATGTTGTATTGCTATAGATTTGACTGTGGCACATTTAGAGCTAATAAAGAGTCTCACTATCAGAAACTGCCAAAGAAGTTTGAGAAAAAAGCAAAGCACTGCTTCGCTAGCTTTTAACACAAACCAAAAAAGTTTTCGTAATTTTTAACAAATAGGTTCACATATATTACTTTTGAGAATAATCGACAGAAATATTCAGAAAATGTGCCAGTTCTAATTTTTTTTTCATTTAGATTACCGCTGTTCTCTGCAAAACGTAACAAAAATTATCCATTCGAACTTTACTAAACCTTTACATTCTACCAAAATGTGTATAATTGTTAAGTTTTCTGGACATTCTGGAGCAAAGGGGTGCCCGTTGTTCATATTGATCCAAGCGGTCCTTGCCTTTTTTACTTTTTCTTTTATTCTGTTCAATTGAGTACCTGGATTGGACGAACTCCATTAAATTGGCCAAGCTTCCCACATTTTCCTTACTATGAATCTATTCGCATCGAATCTAGGAAATTTCTCATACACCATGTCTGAGGATCTTCCATCGTTTGCTAACGAGTCCGCTTCTTCATTTCCTGAATGTCCAGGAGCCCACACAAAGCATATGTATTTATTGATCGCTGCATTTTCACAGGCTTGGATCCATGGATTTTTTGAAGAACCTGTTTCAAGTGCCCTGAGACTGCTTGCACTATCGGAGAAAATAAATGTCTTCTTGTTTTTTGGGGCATTGCGTATTGCTGTGCATATAGCCCCTTGTACTGAACTGGCCGGCTTAACGTGCCGCAAGGGCTCAGTAGGGATTCTTTGTCAAGACCCAAAGCTAAGAGTCAGTTCCATTGTGGTAATATCACATCTTTTATTTTATAATTTCAGATCATCCATGGTATTGTATAGTAATTTTAATTTTGTTTTTTGTTTTTCTCGTGACAATGATACATTGTCTAAACTTTCAGGTTCATAATGGATACGAAAGTCCGCCTACAACTGCAGCAGAACCACAATCCGCAGACAATAAGAATTGATATTATCATTTATATCATAACATCACTTCACTATATTTTATATACTATTTTATATGACATTTTCAGGTTCGCATATATGCATCTTTCTAGGTTTTAGCCCACCTAACCCACGCTATGTATTTGAAACTATAGGAAGGTTTTTTACGCTTTTTGAGAAAGGATCTTTTTTTGAACCTCTGGTCCTCACAAGTTCCTACCTCACGCCTCCACGAATCATATGATCACAAAAGACTGCTAGCTGAAACATGGGGACGCCTGTTGTCAAAGTCACAATAGCGAAGTGAGGGGGTACGACTGAAGAACGTGTAAATCATATTGTATATTTTCCATTCTCTTTTAATTAATAATTTCAGCACGCTTTGGAATGATCTTTGCATGTACAAGGATGGGACCTTGCCCTTCACTTTTTTTACTGTTTGGATAGACGATAGACGGATAGACGGCTTCGGCAGAACTGACTGTTCTCGGCAACCAGTTTAGAAACCTTTTATCCTGTGTATTCTTCCATCAATATATTTGTACATATTTATTATATAGTTTTTTTACATATTTATTGTTTAACTTTTTATTTAGCTTTAATCAACATTTTCATCAACATGTTCTGATCCTGTTCAGATAAAAAGCGAGCCTGAAAGCCGTGGCCTTTTTCTCAACATAGAAGCGTCAATTCTCCATTCTCATTTAGTTATACTCTATTTGTTATTGCATACCCAAAAATTTAAGTAACTTTCAGGAGTTACTTTCAGGAGGAAAAATTTTGGTACAATGTATTTAGGTAGCGGGCGGCGGTAATCGACAACGAACAAACTAATCACCAACTTTAATTCTTAAATATATATATTGTACACAACACTACCACCCCCCCTCCCCCCCCCCCCCACCCCCCCCCCCCCCCACCCCCCCCCCCCCCCCCCCCCACGCCCCCCCCCCCCCCCAATACCGAGACACCCCCCCCCCCCCCCCCAACACCACCCCCCCACCCCTTAGAACACACCTCACCAACAAAAAAAACCCCCCCACACACCCTCCAACACACCCCCCAAACACGCGTCTCCACCTTACAACAGCTTTACCACCTACGCTATTTTTCCCTGTTTATCTATCTATCTATTCGTATTGTTGTGCATATAGCCATTCTGCCTCTTATTTTCAAGTTTTTAGAAAAAAAAAACACCAAATCCAACCATTCCCTCGCTTTTTGACCCGTCGGTAAACATTATGTAATGTTTTTCGTTATAATTTTCTTTCACAATAGTTCTGTATGCAGCCTTTGCTTTAACTGAGCCTTCACCGGCCTTCACTATACGCTTAATGGACCAATCGACCTCAAGCCCTTCATGGTCCCACCTTTCAGCTCCAATACGCCATAGATAAGTAATTTTTGGGAACTCCGCACCAGTCATTGCAGCGAATGATCATTTACTCTCTGTGCAAAAGCAATCTCTGGTGAAATTCTTTTCAATTCCATTAGGCGAATCACAGTTTTAGCTTCTGATAAGCTGGCAAGATATTCCAGTGGAAGTTGTCCGGCTTCACACATAATTGCTTTGGTGGGACTGGTGGGAAACGCACCTGACGCTATACGTATCGCTTTGTTATATACTGGGCTGATTATCGGTATGACGATTTCTTTTCTCCTGGCTAAAACCGTACAAAAGACGCGGCACAACCAGACTATGCACTAGTCTGACTAGTATCTCTCGCGAGCCTCGAGTTATCCCAGGTATCATCTTTAGCAGGTTCAGAGTTCCGACTACCGAGGATCTTCTAGCGCCTGCATACTTCTGAAAAGTTAATCTGTGATCGAAATGTATTCCAAGTATTTTCATTTGTTTCACTGTAGGGATGTTCATGTTATCTAGTTTAACATCCTGGACCGCTCCTCGGTGACGTAGATTGTTACACGCATGTAGTAATTGGTACTTAGGCGCTGATACTTGAAAGTCGATCGACGATAACCATTCCATTGCACACTTTTCAGCACGTTGGATTTTTGCTCGTAAGCATTTCCTGTATACGCCATAAGCAACCAATAGGATGTCATCAGCGTAAAAATAGCACTTCACATTCTTCGGTATGGCTGCAAATAATGGGTTTATAGCGATCAGGAATAAAGTTACTGAGAACACATATCCTTGAGGAATTCCACGAGTTGTGGGACGGATTGTGGATTCTGATGAACCGACTCGAACTCTGAATTTGCGATCACTCAGGAATTCTGTCAAATATTGTAACATTCTTCCGGTTATGTTTAATTCTTGAAATGAATCAATCACTGCATTTCTATTAATCGCGTCATACGCTTTTGAAATGTCTAATGAAAGCATTTCACAATGCTTTCCCTCTTTTAGGGGTGCATCAAGAAAATCTTCCAATTCCGCAAAATAAACATCAGTACCTAGACCTTCCCGAATTGCATATATTGGATTCCGTTAAGTATTTCTTTTTCTAATAAAAATTAAAAAAAAAAATATTATGATTTATATCTCTGCCTCCCCCCCCTCTAAAGGACGCCGCCGCCCCACCCCCAAACACAACAACACCTCTTTTTTTCACCATAAACAAAACAAAAACCCCCCCCCCCCAAACCCCCCCCCCCCCCCCCCCCCACAAAAAAAAAATTTCCCCCCCCTTCACCCCCCCCCCCCCCCCCCCCCACCCGGAGTTCGGGGGGGGTCCTTCCCCCCCCCCTTCCCCCCCGATCCCACACCCCCCCCCCCACACCCCCCCCCCCCACCCCCCACAATTTATTTGTTTTTTTTCTTTTTTTTCCCCTGCACTCCGCCGTTTGTCGCATCGTAACTCGTACAACAATCGCGCTACTTGCAAACCGAACGAATGAGCCTGAACCGCGTGCAGCATCTTACCATGCCTCTTTATTGGTCTGAGGCTACCACATGCAACCTTGCTCCCCATGACGACCATAGCGACGAATCCGAGACCTGCAACAGGCACCGGCGTTAATTTCTCCCGCGGAACATAAAGGCACTGCATGCCGCTGCAACTAACAATCACACGGTTGTCTATTACGATCAATAGAGAAGCCGTTTTAACCAAGACCTCTCTCGTTCCGCCAGCTAAGGGTTCGAGTGATGTGCTGCTACCGAGCACAATAACAGCCGATGATTGGACAGAAATCTTCAAAGTTCACTCACAATGGGCATCACACGGTTGCTGTCGAGAAATCTCGAGGTGGAACGTGCTAGAAAGCGAAAGGGTTTTGAAGGAAGTTTTGTCTGACCTGACCTGGAAACCCCCCGCACCTTCAGCAAAACCAGGTCACCTGCCCGCCGGTGATTATAGGTTACGAATCCTCGTCGGCCAAAATCAGATCGCGGATTTGAATATCAGCTTGATCTATGCGCGTTCGCGGCTTGAAAAGACATTTTCTTCGAGCAGTGTCTGCCAGGGAGTGGCCACTGCGAGGTGCGAACCCAGCAACCTGCCCTAATACAAAGAGAGTGATAGTAATTAAATGTTCCACTTGCTAGGGAAACGGTTTCTTGAGGGGGGTTTTAATAGAAGTAATTGTTGTAATTATTGGATGAAAATAGGGAACCGCGATATTCGTGCAGCGTGAAGAGAGTTTAGCATTGACTGATTAATGTTTGATTCAGAGTTGGTTTCGAATTGATTAAGCACAGCTGAGGGGGAGTTTTTATTTAAATTTCGGACGACAAAAAAAAGTTAGCTGAATTTCTCACGCGTTTTTATACAGGCGCATTCGAATTTAATTAGAAGGGCTTTGTCATGCAACCTGACAAACATCAATTATGTTTGGTTTCTAGTGAAACCCTTCGGTGTTTATTGTGCTCAGAGGGAAACAACATCTCTGTTTGAAGTGCTTGATTTTAAAAATCTCAGAGGAAAGGTGGATAAAATGGGACATCTGAAAAGCTCAGATTAGTTAATTAAGAATAGGTTTCCAACATCAAGCTTAGTTGTGAGCAAAACACTTATACAATGAGGGAAAATTAGTTATGGATCGGTTTGACATTGCATTAAGTCAATCTTGGAGAAATGACTCTGAACTTATAACGTACTATAAACACTACAGCGTGAGTGGGAATTCCTTTTAGTGAAGTATATGGTCATAAAAATGAGAAGCTTGTATGAATTTTTAATTTTCAATGTATATCCTGTTTGGTATATCTTTAACATTCGTCTTAAATTAGTTCGGTTCAAATCTGTCTTCCTTTGCCTTAATTGCCAGCCGCAAGCTTTGTTGGAAGGCGCACAGCCTGCACCTACGATATCTTGAGACATGTCATTCCATATTTTGACCAAACTTTTCTCAAAAGTTTCCACGGTTAGTCAATTTGTAATCCCAAGTTTTCCCAGCATGCTCCCATGCATAGAAGTCGATAGGATTCAAACCAGATGAAGAGGCAGGCTATTCTATCGACGAAATAAAATCTGGAAAATTGTCCTCACACCAAGCCTGTGTAGCTTTCGCCTGGTGGAACGGTGCAAAGTTTTGTTGGAAGCAGTATGGTGCATTCTTGTAGTGTTTTTTGACGAAGGGAAGCAAATGGTTCTTCAAAACATTGTCAATGTAATATTTACTGTTGATTTTAACACCAGGTTCAATTAACAGCAATAAAACCTTCAAAGTTTTGGAGAAACGTCCCTAAACCATTCTGGAGCCCTTGAGACATTCTGGATCCTTTGAATGGCTAGTGTATCACGAGGAATATCAGAAAGATGTGCTGCATTCACCCGATCATTTTGCTGGTTGTGGTGATCTTACACAATTCCAGATCCCCTACAGTCTCAAAAGACTGTCAGATTCACCATCTTTTTTCCTTAATGTGAAGCGGCACGGTTTATTTGAACTATTCGTTATATGGGCCAAACCGATCAATGCTACCCCGCTGATCAATGTTACCACGTTTTACGGTACTGGAGTTTCGTATTATTGAGAAAATACGTTTGATTCAGTATTTGAAAATATTATTTCCATATCCAAAGATTTTAATGGAGCACATGCTACGATTGGGTCCTTCCTTAGCTCAGTCGGTAAAGGCGCAGCTACAAAGCAACACCATACTGGAGGTGGCTGGGTTCGATTCCCGGTCTGGTCTAGGAATTTTTGGTTAAGGAAAATTTCTCAGCTCCCTGGGCGTAGGGTATGATTGTACTTGCCACACAATCATACTAATGCAAAAATGGTACCTGACATCGAAAGCCCTTAATTAATAACAGTGGAAGAGCATTTAGAACACTAAGTTGAGAGTAAGCAATAAGCTAATTGCAAAAGCAACAAGTTTGAAACGCTAGGAAAGAAGAATATGCTACGATATTATCCGAGCAAGACGAGACAACTCGTATCCGATTTTCAGACCGGTCATTTGATAAGCGTGTGAGAAAGCAGGACAGCAAGCTAATCAGAGCGAGAAGTTGCAGTTTTCTTAACCTATTCCAAGATTTGATCCGTTTCCATGAACATGAGCATGATTGACCGCCCGAGTTAGCTACTCCGTTATCGCCATATCAGATGTTATTACACAGAGAACCAACAGATGATGCTTGGGACTAGCATACATCCTCAATGGGTAAAAACTTGTGATCTTAAACTAAGGCAATACCGGTGCCGGCCTCGCCCGAATGCAGGTCAAATAAGAAAAGGGTAAGAATGTGTTGAAGTGATGCTCGCTTTATTGGAAGCCGATATAACCTCAGGACTTCCACGAGAAATCACTGGGATGTTGGATAACAGGATTGAGTGGCAGCAGGTTTTGTATTGGTAAATGATAAGCTGAATTATTATTAGTTTGGATTCCTGATTTAAACCGATTTATACCAAGAATAAGGATGTTATTGGGGCCACTTACAAAGTGTGATGGTGCTTTTTCATTGGAAAAATAAGATGACTTTTTAAAATGCTGAAAATCCGATTGGAACTGATTTATACCAACAATATGAATGCTATTGGAGCCACTCACAAAGTGCGATGATGGTTTTCCGTAAGGAAAACAAGGTTAATTTTATTAACGCTTAAGAACCAATTTGGATCGATACTGTTGGAGCCTCTCACAATTTGGGATAGTGGTTTACTTGATCCAGGATATGCTGGCATGGCGAACATGGCGAATCAATGTTATGGATCACGAAAAAGTATGATCCCCACTACCGGCACCTCACCCCAGCGAACCACCTCATCTCACCAGTAAGCAGTTTTGATGTCGCACCATGCCCGAAAGCAAAACAGTGCGCTGTAAAGCATCGACACAACCGTTCACACCGATGCTCGAAGCAAACTGTTTTTTTTTCCGAAAACTTTCAATTTTTACAACTGTATCTTATAAACTATTTAACTACTATAACTAATATCTGAATCAATCAAGCATGAGCTTCTAAAGAACAATCTATGCTTATCTATTTAAAATTGCGATTGAGAGATTTAGTAAAAATGAGAGTCCGTAGATGCATTTTCTGCCTTTTGGAAACTTTATGCTTCTATTGATGTCCAAGCTCATCGGTTTAGCACCAACCGGGGAAGACTTGGTTCTATACCCAATGAGTTCATTATCTCCAATACGCTCAACTTATCGAGAAGTTTTGCGATATTTTGGGCGAAATATTATAATTTGAGATAACTCAATGCAGATGTCTTCCAAATTTGACATATCGACAGGCAATCGGTGGAGACCCACGTTCGTATCTCAGCAAGATGCATAGAGGTGGACCGGAAGATACGATGAACTATCTCCCCCTCAAAGATGTTATTCGTTTCTTTGGGAGAAGAACACGCCAAAGCCGTCGACGAATTTATATGTGATGGTTCGGCCCGTGTTCATAAATAGAAGAATATTTGAAACAAAACGGATCACCGTATAGAATACATACATAAGCACTCGGTTTGCATGACAATGGCATAAAACAAAATTAAGGTCAATAGGTTCATTGGCAGGAAATTCATCATTCTAATACATACCACTACAAGTCGAGAACACTCGCTTGAACCAAGAAGAAACCTGCTATCAATGTCAATGTTCATTGATTTTCATTCTTTATTTAATTTCGAAAAAGTTGCTTTACTGATGAATATAGTGCACATTGGTTGACGTACGTAAAGATTTTTGTAAATTTTTAGCAGTTTAAAGCAGTATCTTGATTCATTGTTATCTAGTAGTACCATAAATGGACATTTGAAAGTTTCTCAGAGGTAAATATAATAATTGCCAGCATGTAATTGAAAAAACAAACGACAAAACTAAATGATTTGTTTTTTATGCAGCTGCAATAACCACGGAGAGAAAATTCTGCAAAATGGTGTATTTTTTTGAATTTGAACAACATTTTCAATACAATTCAATGCTGCACCGTTTTAGTATCATTCTACTCAAACACACTCCACTTGATACGACAACACGATACCATGATTTCTAAATACACCGTGTTAGATACGAAGTTTCGACAGATCGTGTTTCACGTGGATCATATTAGATAAATCGGTTCAAATTTCAAAACGCAGATGCACCGGTGCTATTTTCAAAATGTTGGGGAATAGCAGATTGAATTTGTTTTCGTCATTTATGAAAAAAATGTCCATAAATATCCTCAATTAATTACATTAATCATTTGAAAAACAGTAGCCTCGGAAGCTGCCGGAAGTCCGCCTTGACGTAAGTCTCATCATCGATGATGAGACAATAAGGCTTCGTCAGCATCTGGGTGTACAGTTTCCGGGCCCGTCACTTTCCCACCGTATTTTGCAGTTCGTCACGACTTGGAGCCTTCTGCACTTTGTACGTATGCAGTCCCTCCCGGTCCTTGGCTCTTTGAACGAAAGACTTGTACAGATTCAACTTTTTGGGCACATCCCTCACCGAAGCATTGCGATTCCGCTTAAACGCTTTCACGGCACGCGTGTGATCCTGGTCACTGATAGAACATCCATTCTGACCGCATTTCTTCTTGCGTTCGATGCTCAGAGTTTCGTAGTAACGTTTAATCACACGTTTAATCACTGCACGGTTCCGAGTTGTTTTCCGATGTCCTGATGAGAGAGTTGAGGATTTTCCAGGTGCTTACACAAAATCAATTCCCGACGTTACTTTTCGGGTGACGTCATTTTTTCCAATTTTCAAAAGACTGGCAACGATAAAAATTCAATAACAAAAAAACACTCTTAACTACTTCTACCCAAAATTTTCAAGAGAAAATAACCAATGGGTAATTTTATACATTGTTTTTTTAGTGATGCAATTTGAAGTGGGACACCCTTTACTCGTGTATTAAGAATGCAAGTAGCAACAATTTAGCATAAAAATCACAACTTGCTTACATTTGCGACTAACATCGTTTTGAAAAGTTATGCTTAATTTTCCTGTTTAGATAATATCAGATACGTGAATTAAATTAAAGGTACTTAAGGGGACACAAGCAATAAGCTATAAGCCACCAAAAATTCCAAATGTACAAAATGTACGATTAAAAAATATGTATTCTATTGAAACGGTGTGAGCACGGTGAGTAAAGAACTGTATTTCTGTGGTGTTGCTTTGCCAATAAATATGTGAGAGGGTCGCGGGGGAAAAATACATTTTCATTATAAACTGCAAATACACTTGGTGGTTATCCTATACAAAAACCAGCATGACTGTTATGTGAATATTTCGTCCCCCACCATTCCTCGAGCTTTTAGAATAAAGAAACCAGCAACCTTGCCAATATGTGTTTTTGGTTGTCATGAACAGAAAAAACAATTGGGCTGTCAACATATCGGCACCTTTGGCACCTTACGGGAACACCCAGAACGTTTTAACGCATAAAGACACACTTAAATAAAATAGCACTGGGGAAAAGAGTGCTGAGCGATCCACCCCTTGCATGGTACCTGTTTGATGTGGTGCGATTTTAAAACATGTAGAAAATCGATTTTTTTTTTCTTTTATTCCAGAACAATTTGGCTAGATTTGTTCAACCTTGTTGCCAGAATCGAACGGGTATTGTAAAAAACTTTGGGTGAGAGCCCGTTGTGCAGGCTCTCTCTCTCTCTCTCTCTCTCTCTCTCTCACTCTTCTACTTATTTTCTACTTAGCTGCACTTTCTGACTAAACTATTCCATATGACAAATATGGGCTATAGACCTTCCTCGTCAGATCAACTTTTTTACTACTTTTTTTTAATGCACTCCTAATTTTGTTACTAATTTTTGATTACTGGATTTTGTTCTACACTTGTACTGTATTTGTATTCACAACTGCCTATTTGTGTGGCGTTAGTGTTTTTGGCGAGGTATTAACGTATTTTTATATGAATTTGTACACAATTTTTGAAGACATTTTGTTCTATATTAGATTTGTGCTCTCTGTGCTTCAACTAATCTGATAATGTCAAAAAAAGAAAAATGACATACTGAATAATTTTGCCGAAGGCTATTCTCTATAGCTTCATTTAGCAAAGATAGACTACAGCGCTATATCTGCGGTAAGATCTGGAATTAATATAATAATAACAAAAGACGACAGATTACATACTGAAAGACTTTGCCCAAGACGACAACTTTGTAGAGCTTCATTTGACAAAGATAGGCTGCAGTGCAATTTCTGCGTCAAGATCTGGAACTAAAAAGACGACATAGAACATACTGAGGAACTTTATCCACGACGGTATCTCTCTAGAGCTTCATTTGGCAAAGACAGACTACAGCGCCATCTCTGCAGCACGATTTGGAACTAATATGATAAGGATTTTTTACACACTGAGGATTCGTTACACACTGAGAAACTTTGCTCAAGACGCCAATTCTCTACAATGAGTATATGCATTTCTGTTAACACAGCCATACTAAAACTTCCTTACCTTAGTAGCAGATTCCTGGGGGGTAATGAAACCGGAACCAGTTATTTTTGTTTCAATGCATTTTTGAGACTAGAACCTTTTAAATGGTGTATAAACATTGACTCTAAGGTAAAATTACGAAATTCTACGAAGGGTTCAAATCCGGATCAATATTGAACCTAATGTCTTATGTGTCACTTTTTTTGTACAACCACCTTGACTGATTTAAAAAAATAGATTTTGATGCAAAAATAAATAATTTCGTAAAATATTAAGAGGTCTGAAAATTTCAGTCCTAGCGTACATTGAAGTTGTGCCATGTGTCAGACTTGACCTCAATATCTTAGGAAGGTTAATAAAAAAAACTCAGGAATTTTACTTTGTAAGTACAAATATTCAATAGTTTCCTTGAGCCTATTTTGCGGTAACCAATTTAGTACAAAATTCATTATTTTTGTTGTAGACCGTTCACACCATAATCCGGACACACACAAAATATTTTAGAAAAACAACAGCATGTTTTTGGTTCATATAATTGTATAGATAAATGTGATACTCAACACAACTGCATATAGATTAATATAGAGTTATTTCCATAAGTTGTTGCGCGCACTTTCTTATTCACTCCTTTCATCAATCTTTGCACGGTGTGCTTGTCAATTTTCTTCGAAATCGTCACTTAGAACGATTCTTGGATCGTTGATACCTCTCCACCAAGCTTTTTGTGGTTTCCCCTGAGCAGTATGTTTCAATCGGGCAGAGCTATGGACAATTTGATGGATCAAAATCCTTGGGAACGTAAATATCGTTATTTTGCTCATACCAGGTAATTGTATATTTAGCGTAATGACAGCTGGCCAAATCTGGCCAGAGCAAGGATTGAGTCGCATGTTTTCTCAGGAAAGGAAAAAGCCGCTTTTTGAGGCATTCTTGTCGGTAAATCCCAGCGTTTACGGTACCTGTGGTTACAAAAATCTGAGATTTTAGCCCATAGGCACATATTACTTGCCAGACCAGATATTTTTCAGGGAATTTGGTTTTATACTTCCGTTTCAGATGTTCAAGGGCATCTTTCCGGCTAGTTGCAGTGTAAAATTCCGTTCCCGAGAGATATTTGAATTTTTTGAAGCATGACAGGCATAACAACACATCTGAGGAATTTTGTGAGAAGCTGTTCATAAAGCTTTATGGAGCGTGTTTTTACCGACTTTTGTTGCATTGCGTTACTATCTGAGTATGTTTGAGCTTTGAATGATCTCAATCCAGTCTTAGACTTCACTTTTTGCTCAAACCGGTTGACATTTGCACTTATGTCGCAACTGTCCGTGTTGACACCTTCGGGTTTGCCTGAAAAGCAGCAAGGACTCTTTTCTCCTTCTTGTGTTGCTTTGTCCATGTTCACCACCACTTCCAGCTTTCCTTTCGACAGTGAGATCCTCGTTATAACGTTTATTCACATCTGCAACAGTTGATCTTGGCACATTTAATGATTTTGCGATGAATCGAACGTAGAATTGGGATTTTCCAAATATTTGTGCAGGATAGATTTCCTGCGTGCTAGTTCAGACGGCGCCATCTTGAATACAGAATGCGCTTTTGTAAACAATGTGTGTGATTCACGTTGGTCTATGTATCGGTTATGTACATAACAAGTTTCATTTCATTTCGTTGTGACTTGACTAAGAAACAGGATAAATACTTTGTCCGGATTTTGGCGTGAACGGCGTTTAATATGACTGTTCGTTACAAAATTATATCAAAATGATTTCAGAATAACTTTCACTGATGATTTTCTAGGTATTGTACTCAAAGTTTCACGACTAATTATTTTCCTTCGCAGATTATCGAAGCAGCTCAAAAATTACACAAGCGGTGATGCTCATAGGAAAAGTTTTTGTTGAGTAATGAAATTCAATAATATGTCATAATATTTTTGGAAATATGCTTTCGAATTGAAGAAATTCTCTTTCTATTCAATGTCCTCCTGCAAAATATCGAAGATCCTTATAGAAAATGCCTATTTATTCTAATGCCACAATAATAGGGACTACCACAACAATAGGTCATTGTTCTCTTCTCACTTTAAAGTAAATCGGCAACAGAAATCAAAATGTACTGTGACGGCTACTGTGAAGCGAATCGTCACTTTTCCTTGCGGAACTATTATCGATGTGATTTTTCCGCTTCTGAACCGTCAGTTTGTCCGTCAGTAGCAAACTGATTTCGAACTTTTCAAATTGATTTCGGATCGAAAAATACACTCCCTGCCGGTGGGAGTTCGTTATTTTCCTGCAAAGTCGAACGAAGCGCTCTAATCGTAACCGCAAATTTGACCGGCAACATAGACAACTTGATCGAACACCAACGGTCGCTTTAGCATGCCCCAGAAAAATGTACCCAATCGCCACTAGTCAATTATGTTCTACTGGCAAACATTGACCGGATGATACAGCAACTTCCCGAAACAAGCATATAGGATGCTTGCATAAAAATCACTGCACTGCTGTACAACCAAATCAAAGCGATTAGGTAAACCTTAACCAAACAAACAAACATGGAGAGATGGTCCATTTTGGTCGACTGTAATACCTTTCATGCAACATTTGAAACTGTATGTGCATATTGAAGAGCCAAAATTTCAGTGTACAATGAATACTTCCCAGTAGGAAGGCCCTTTATGATTAGTTATGAAAAATTAGGAGTTCCTTAGTAGAACCAGCTGAATCGCTTTCGAGTTAACCATTTCAACTAACTTCCAAACCAAATCTCAGACAGGATATAACAGCTGGATTTTTACTGTACCTGAATTTCAATGCGTTATATGATAAGCTCTAATTCTATAACATTGTTTTACAGACAAACAAATCAAATAAAGTATTTTAATTTATTTCTTATTCATTCTTTTGTTTGTGGTTTAACTTAATGCTTCTGACAACATACATAGTTATGCAAAGAAAATCTGGAAATTATTGTTGTGCATTAAATTGAAATTAAATTAAAATTGAAGTAAAATTAAAATTAAATTGAATTGAAATAAGATGTAAATAAGGTTAAAATTCAATCAAAATAGTATTGAAATTAAGTTAAAATAAAATTAAAATTAGCTAAAAATTAAATTGAAATTGAAATAAAATTTAATTAGAAATAATTAAATAAAATTCAACTAAATCTGGTTTTGTTTGGACAGGCAACTATTCACGCGGCATGTTTTAAAAAAAGTAAAAAAAGACATTTACACCGTCTTCAACTCGCGGTCAACAGACTGAACATATAGTGAATTATAACGGACAACTTAACCTAACACCCAGTGGATCAGTATGAACAATTTCGTTTTGCGAAAAGTTTCACAGGCTGGAGCGGAATTCGAACCCTCACTTCATGGCAATTGCTTGAACGACAGATAACGCCGCTAACCGTTTTCTTTTGCTTTACTAATATCACACTTGTTGCAGCAATCACGACAGTGTTCAATATGCTGCTATAAATAAAATAAATATGTTATCAGCTAAAAATAATTCACATAAGTAACTAAATACCTTTGTGATTCATATTTTCTCCAGCCTTTAAAGCGAAAAGAAAGAAAACTTTTGAGATGAAATTTCCGTTTTGTTCCGATTATGAATTACTTTGAAGCTGTGAAGCTGTCAAAATTCCGTTTGGTAAAAATTAGTATTAGGATTGACGTTTGCACACCTCGTGGATAGAGCTATGATGAGGAATAATTCGTTGAAAACATTGGCACCATGAAACGGAACCAGTTACTGTTACGTTTCTTTACGCAATAATCTCCACAAATACACTCCTCGATTGCTCACCTGGCCACGTTCATGCAACCGTTGGAGATAGGGAGGATTTTGTATCTACCTTAAGAAGACACGGGGAACCCACCTAGCCACGTTGTCAAAGGAAAAATGAAATGAATAGTTAAACAGAATGCCCTGTTTGGTGTACAGAACAAAAATTTATTAAAAACGGTCGTTGGGAGCATCTTGTCTAAGAAGGTTAAGTAATGCTCCATTTCTCTTCAAATGATTGGGAATTTAGCATAGCGCCATTACTCGCTCTCTGAAAAGAGAAGTGAAAAGAAAAATGGCAACAACATAAACAACATTTTCTTTTTTTTTTAAAAAAAAAGACCGTGCAAATTCGTAGTTGCTACTCCCTTACTGACAGAACTAGTGGAATTGCACAGAGAACCACATAGATGGAGCTTGGGAGTAAGCTTTACATCTTCAATGTACAAGTTCACTAATTCTATTTATAGATCAGTACCGGCGCCGGCCACGTCCTCACGGTCTTTTGGGGAAGGGGGAAGGATGATTTAGTTTGACAATCGTTGTTATTAGAGACCGTGAACACCACTGCATCTCTACAATTGCCAAGGGAAGGATAGTTGTATGTTAGTGAGTCAGGTTATTTTTAGATAGTGGATTCACTGTGGTAAGTGATGCGATCAATGAAAGAAAGCGCAGTAGACTGCTTTTTATTTTAAATCTAGTGGTGATAGAAAGAGGCAAGTGAAAAATGGCAAGGAAGGGGACGGGCCTGGGATTGAACTCCCGACAATCTGCTCAGTAAGCAGAACGGGTAACCACTGAGCTACCCAGCCGCGTCACCATACCATACCTTTAACATTTATAAATTTAGGTTTCTTCTATATTTTGGAAACTTTCCAAAGTAAGATAATCGGTCACAATAATAAACAGTTCGATCGATTGAAATTGTGAAATTTGAAGAATTTCACAAAATCAAACCTGGTCGAGACAATAAACAATAAACAATTAAAGATTAAAAATATGTGTGGTGTCAGCTAGAAACACTCCCTCACAATGAATAGCAGTAACTTGTTTATGTTTAAAAACAATTACTGTAGTAGTTTCTTTAACTGATTTAGGATAAACATGGTACTTGGAATGGACAAAATGACTGTATAGAAGGAATTAATTTCTGAGTTTTCTAAATTATTGTTTAAGGATGGCCTCTCAAAATAATTTGTAGGAAACGATGAGGAATATAGTCACATTAAACTTCAAGCTCAATTAATCAAAATACAAGTTGTTGTGTTTCTTAATAAGGATATTTGATTGGTGATTTGCTTTGCATATTTGCATATTTGCTTTGCATTGCGTTGCGTTAGTAATTAAATAATCCATAGATTGCACGCTGGAAGCTGGTATGACTTACTTCAGCACTCTTATTTCGATTGCTTATGATAAGCTATTTTTGGGAAGCAATATCTGTCCAACCAAGATTCAGAGTAGATAAGCATGAAAACATCTCTTGCCCACCACGCTGAGGCAAATCGGAAAAATGGGAAGATAAAGATGATATAACATCCCAACTTAAATAATAAATAAATAAAACCTAACTATATTCATTAGAAATCTGTATCTAATTTTTATATTAGGAAGTATGTAATAATACATTGGCCAAATATTGCGAAAAAGCAAGAAATCTTTTTGAATAAAAATATGTTAACTGACTGACCAATGACTGATCATCAAATAGAAAGTTCCACAACGAAATTGTTTGCAATCTTCTTGCATACGCTATGCAACAATGTTTGCAATCTTCCATACAACAGACCTGATTCCAGCGATAGCGGGCTGAATTTTACATGAAATATCCCTTTATTTTCTGCTTAATCTAGCATTCCAGTTTATGTGCATTAGATAACGCAGAAATTAAATGATTCTTTCTTTTCTGTGTACGTTCTCCCATCCCATCCCATTCAAAGCATCAATAATATTTCTGTGTGTTGAGCTTTCCACTATCGACCGCTGTGTTTTATCTGGTTTGACTAGTAGTCCCGGCAACTGATTAAAGGGTGATACGGTCAAAATTTGGTCAAGGGAAAACGCGTGTAAATCGGTGAAATCGTTTATTTAAAAAATCAAATTAAATTTCTTTTTCAAGTTCAATTAGTATAAAATTCAGGAAAAATATTCAATTAGGCTTCCGCTTTTCCAAATCCGAATTGCCGGGCCTTACGCTTGACCCCTGCCATCAGATTTTGTACAGCCACCTTGTCCACCTTCTTCGCCGCAGAAAGCCAGTTTGCCTTGAACTGCTGCTCGTCCTTAGCAGTTTTTTTGGTCTTCTTTAGGTTCCGCTTGACAATAGCCCAGTATTTCTCAATTGGGCGGAGCTCTGGCGTGTTGGGAGGGTTCTTGTCCTTGGGAACCACCTGCACGTTGTTGGCGGCGTACCACTCCATGGCCTTTTTACCGTAATGGCAAGATGCCAAATCCGGCCAAAACAGTACGGAACAACCGTGTTTCTTCAGGAAAGGCAGCAGACGTTTATTCAAACACTCTTTCACGTAAATTTCTTGGTTGACAGTCCCGGAAGCTATGAAAATGCTGCTTTTCAAGCCACAGGTACAGATGGCTTGCCAAACCAGATATTTCTTTGCGAACTTTGACAGTTTCGTGTGCTTGAAAATATCTGCTACCTTTCCCCTTCCTTTTGCCGTATAAAACTCCTGTCCCGGAAGCTGCTTGTAGTCGGCTTTGACGTAGGTTTCGTCGTCCATTACCACGCAGTCAAACTTCGTCAGCATCGTCGTGTACAGCCTCCGGGATCGCGCTTTGGCCGTCGTATTTTGTTTATCATCGCGATTTGGAGTCACTACCTTCTTGTAAGTCGATAGTCCGGCTCGTTTTTTGGCTCAATGCACGGTTGTAGACGATACACCCAGCTTATTTGCGGCATCTCGGAGAGATAGGTTAGGGTTTCGCTTGAAACTACCGGCAACTCTCTTTGTCGTCTCAGCGGCTTCCGGTTTTCGATTCCCCCCGATCCAGACTTCCTGGCTGTCGACAAACGTTCCCCAAACACTTTAATTACATTTGTAACGGTTGATTTGGCAACTTTTAGCGATTTTGCCAACTTTGCGTGCGAGTAGCTCGGATTTTCGCGATGCGCGAGCAAAATTTTGATACGCTGCTCTTCTTGCTTGGACGGCATTTTGACAACTGAAGAGTGAATTCCAAAATCAAAATAGGAGCAACATTCTACACACACACACCTTCAAAATGAGGGGTGTTCAGGTTTTTTAAATGCAAAATTGAAAGAAATACGTCAAGTTGATATTGACCAAATTTTGACCGTATCGCCCTTTACAACGCATCATTCTGTTTCTCTTTATTGCTCGGCCTGCTGATTGGGACACTCGGGTGATAATACGTCAAGATTATCTCCCGAAATGGGCTTTCCAACCTGCAAATCTGCAACGATCTTTCGTTTTCCTACGATCCATCCGTTGCAGTCAGGCTGAGCGATGCGGCGGCGTGGCCTGCTCTCTCATCATCATTTCTGCTAGATGATGCGTAAAGCTGCTATCGCGGCGGCGCTAGGCTTTGCTATGTGGCGGTGGCGCTAATCGAGATAAATAGCATCTTTTGCGCCGAGCTAACTCCGGCCTAATACTTAGTTCAAGCGGTAGTGCCTAATGCCCGGCTGCTCTAAGACGAAAGTGCACACCGCCTTCGATAGCAATTTGTTGCGGCACCCATCGAGAGATGGTGGACAAGCTTTTCCCCAGGGAAAGGTAGAGACTAGTTTTGAGATTCGGGCGTAAACGGTCAATCGTCGATTTTGGGCGAATTATTGAATCAGTTTTTTTATCTACAACAAACGAAATGTGTTAAATCATGATCAAAAAAGGTTTTGAAGAAATGTTTAAAACTTGAGGAAGAACTCCGAGAGGCATGCAGATCGAAGCTGCACTGGTACGTTCAAGCTCAGTAACCAACTTGCTTCATCATCAATTGATGTTGAAACTGAAGAAAAGAAATGCTGAAATGGACGTAGATGAATAATAGAATAGATGTTGATGTGGCAATTGCAAAGGGGAAGAAATAGTTTTGTTGAAATAGTGGTTCGCACTTGTACTGCTGGTTGGTGGTGAAAGAGTTCGTATGTGCTTGCATACGTTGGCATAAAACTCTGGCTGTTTACTACTCACGAGATCACTGGAGGCTTAGCGCCTATGACAGCCTCGTGGTGTATGTGCTTGGCAGTAACTAGTGTACGGTAGTACTGAAAGGGTTGTAGAGGCGAGCCGGAGTGGAGGGAGTTTTACATAGAAATATTTAAATACAGTCAGGTCTCTATAGTACGATTGGTGGTACCATCTAATCTCTCTCATTTCTCGACTGTTATGAACTGTTTCCCTACCGAATATCATCGTGATTGGCTGCTAGACAGCTGAGAAATCTGGGTAGGTAGACGGATCCACTCACCGTTCTATAGCAGAACAAACTGTACTTGCTCTGTTCATTAAGTTGGTCTTCTTTTCATTACGCACCATGCTAAGAGAGAGATATGATACGGTTGTCTTGTTTTGCTGTTTCCTTTTTTTACCGTGAGCATATACGAGTTGGTTTTGTAAGGATGTAAAACTAACGAGATGAAAAGATGAGATTCATTCAGACATCAGTTTGACAAGGTGCCCAGTGAAAAGTGGCACGTATTTGAATACTTAAATAAAATCTGCAGAAAAGAAGTCCTAACGAAGAATCAAGCGATGAGCTAATGATAGTTGGAAAGGAGCCTATGTTTCATTCTCCATTTCATTCCCATGCGTTTAAAATTCAATTGATTCATATTTTTATCATCCTTAAACAAAAAATTCAGATAACCGATCATCTCATTACGTCTGCTACAACCAATTCCAAACCCCAGAGATCCACCAATTAGCGGGAACGAACTAAACCGAAATGCGTTAAAAGCGTCTTTTCGCTTCTCCCTCTTGGGCGAAAGAGGCGCTCCCCATCGGGCAAGCTGGCAAAAAACCTCTTGTTTTCATGTTGCTATTACAAAACTAATTCATGCAAATAGCATCATCAATGTACCACCACAACGCAAACGAGCCGAAGGTGTTGCATAACCATTAAAACACATGTAATGAAGGGAAAATTCATACCCCCAATGGAGAGAAGAATGCAAAAAAAATGAATCACAACAGTTCAAAACATCGTATCGGTTACAGCGACCGCCAAGTACCCCCATCAAACACGTACCGAACGAGCACCGAATACCCATTAGGCGTAATTGATCATGAATAATTAATTTTTCCTTCACCGCACGAAAGGTTGGAAGATTTTTGGACCGACGAAAACGACGCCGTACGCCGAGGAAGACTTCGAGAGATCGTGCTAAGCAAAGCTGACTAATAAAATAAACAATCATTGGCTGCCGGGGGGCGCCTGGTGTTGCCGCTGACACCGGTACCAACAAAACAATGAGTTTGAGATTTACTCGTAAAATCGAAAGATGCCACTGGAGAGAAAAAACAGCCATAAGCCCTCGGATGCAGAGGAAGAAATCGAGAAAGTACGGAAGCTTCGAGCATTAATTGTGGTAAGCTGAGCTGAGAGAATATGGAATGAAAACAAGTAACATGTTAATTTGTTCTTTTTGCACATTTGACGGTTCTGGGATATTCAGATGTCGTACATCAGTCTTTAACCTTCCTCATGCATTCGGAGTCAATGTGAACCGGAACGCACCATCATAGTACATTTAATGTATTCAGAGACGACAGAAATGGTAACCATGCGTCTCAGAGGAAGTGAGACGGCGAATTTCTAAACCAAAGCTACTTTCATCTGATTTCAATTCAGAATTAATTCCCACATCCAAATTTAAAGAATTTGAGCATGTTTGGGCCTCAGTGTATTTTCCACCAAACCATGCTCAAAAAACAATTATGAATTCTTCTTCCAGAATGCAGAGCAAATATTAACTCAATTTCCTCCTGAAGTAAAAGTTCACATCTATACTTTAATCAACGCCAGGCTGACTTCATTCTGCACACTGAAAATCAAAGTATCTTACCCCCAATCGTTGGGGATAACGGAACATTGCAGTTATTTTTTGACAAAACTCAGGAGTTTGCCAAATTAATCACGTCAAAAATCAACAAAAGGTACTTGGATTTGAGTTTTAGTTGCTGAATATTTATGAAGATTTCAATGTGATCCAATCATAAACTCCATTGTGGAAAAAAACAAAAAAGAAAGGGGGGGGGGGGGGTGAGTGGGATAATTATTGCAACATTTTTAAACTTGTGAAAATTTTTTCATACCTTACCGTTTTGAACTAGACTAGTTTATCTTTAAAGATTTATGTGTTTACATCCAACTTAGGAATTGCACTGTTGTCAATGAGATTCCGGCCGAGATGGAAGAAAAAGCTGGAAACCGTTCGAGAAAGGATTTAGTTCACCAACATGTTGGTCCTAGGTTGTTGCATCGCACTGAAAACTGATTAATATGCACCATTGGACCGTCTCAAATTTCCTCCAAAAGTTCCAGGAACGAATGACAGTGGAGCACAAGTCAGTAGCTGAACGAAAACCGGGAACATCGTCAAAGAAAATCGAGAGAACGTTTTTTGTTCCGGAAATTTCGACGTGGAACATTCGCCAAAAAACGCAGCAGAGTGTTGCTAAAACGCGTACCCAGAAACTCTACAGAATAACATAATACCGCTGATGTGTCGTTGATGATGAGACCAACATCAAAACGGATTTTAATCAGTTGCCGGGACATGAATATTCCACGCCGTTAGGACGAATTTGCCAAGAATGACCGTCTCAAACGGCAGAAGTTGTCAAAATTCACTTCGAAGTACCTGTTTTGACAAACAGTATGCAAAGGGTGTTGTGCCAACCACGGCAGTTGGTACTGATCCCATGTCGGACGTTGAGAAATCTGGTCCTGGCCAAGATGAGGAAAAGCAGCTCCTCAAGGACCAGGTGGAAAGTCTCATCCGAGATGTAGCCAGACTAAGGGAAAAGTACAAAAACCTCAAAGAGAAAAAATCTCTGGCAGAGAGGGAATGTACGGACATGGTTGACAGGATCGAACGAGTAGGCAAGAACACCCCATCCAGTGAGGATGACGGTGGCGCTCCTCTTACCCGCCGTAAGAGAAAGCAAATTGCCGAAACCTCAGACGAAAATGTTAGGAGGAAAAAAAGCCGGAGAAAGGCAGACCCACTAGGGTCTGTTCCCGAGGCCTCGGCAACGGATCGCGAGAGCGATGCTGTTACCGTTGTAGAATAACATCATGTCTGCCACCATGCAACAGACTGATGCAGAGCCACTGAACATTGTACTACAATGGAACGCGCACGGGTTGAGATCAAAGTTATCTGAGATCCAACTCATAGCAAGTAGGCTAAACCCTTGTATCATGGCCCTCCAAGAAACTATGATCAAGGTAGCCGATTTACCCACCGACTACCTCGGGGGTAAGTACAAATGGTATATTAAGCCTCACAAGAATGCCTATATCCACGGTTGTGGATTGGCTGTTAGAGAAGATATACCGCATAAAGTAGTACAACTGGATACTGATTTGGAGGCCACTGCGGTCACCATACAATTCCCAATGAAGCTCACAGTAGTTAGCTTATACATGGCTCCGAGGTGTAGGGTCGGCAGAGAACAGAATGTCATCGGCAAGTTGGAAGACCTCGTCTCCCAACTGCCTACACCTTATGTGATCCTGGACGATTTGAATGCGCACCACCCCTCGTGGGGATCACACAAAGATGACATTCGAGGCGAGCGGCTCTTTCAGCTACTGGACAGGTTGGGCTGTCCAGTGCTGAACAATGGCAAACCGACGCGGATCGACTTCTCCTCAGGAGTTGAATCCGCTATCGACCTGTCCATTGCCTCCTGGGATGTGGCTTGCCAGTTTAACTGGCAAGTTCTTGATGACTTACACGGTAGCGACCACTTCCCCATCGTCTTGTCACAGGCTGTAGGCCTCCCGCCTACTGTGAAAAGACTTAAGTGGAATTTGAACGAGGCGGATTGGGATGGCTTCGGCAAGGAAGTCTCCCGCAAGATGCCAAATAACGCTATACTCAGCCCAACTGAGTGGATCGAGATCCTAAGTGTGGCCGCGCATCGTTACATCCCAAAGGCCGGAGGTAGAAGCGGTAAGAGATCTGTACCCTGGTAGGGGTCAGATGTTCACACCGCTGTTAAAAGCAGACGTAAAAGTCTGCGAGCGCTACGCCGAATGGCTCCTGACGACCCGTCGCGGGCTGCTAAGTTGATAGAGTTTCAATTTGCCCGGGCCAAGACAAGAAGCCAAAAGGGCTACATGGTCGGCTTTCACCGCGGACATATCGGAATCCACATGCCCCAGCGAACTGTGGAGGAAGGTTAAGTCCATTGGTGGAAAAAACCGCCATGTAGAGAGGGTCGTTAAACTGGACACCGGTTACACGAACGAACCGGAGCTCATCGCTGAGGCCTTTGCTGATCAATTTGCCAAGGTGTCGGCAAACAGCAATCATAGTGATGAGTTCCGTCGTGTAAAAACACTGGCAGAGGGGAAGTACCGTTGTACCAACAATGGTTCGTGTAGTGACACCACTAACTACAACAGGCTTTTCGACCTAGAGGAGCTCAACTGGGCCCTGCGCCGTGGTGTCGGCAAAGCAGCAGGGTCCGACGATATTGGCTATCCTCTCCTGAGGAAACTGCCACTTATCGGTCGGTTGGCCCTTCTGGACACTTTGAATGAAATCTGGCAATTCGGCATGATTCCAGACGTGTGGAAGGAAGGGTTGGTCATTCCTATTCCCAAACCAGGGAAGGATAAGACCCAAACAGATGGGTATAGACCTATCACGCTCTTGAGCTGCATGGGGAAAACACTCGAGCGGATGGTTAATCGCCGCCTGTCAACTGAGTTGGAGAGGCATGAGCGAATCCACCCACAGCAACACGCATTTCGATGCGGCTATGGGTCTGAGACGTTCTTCTCCGAACTCGATCATTTATTGGACAAGGCCAAAGCAGAGAACCTACACGTCGATGTAGTATCTCTCGATTTGTCCAAGGCCTATGATATGACATGGAGACTTCCTATCTTGACTACCCTCAAGAAGTGGAAGTTCAAAGGGCGCATGTTGGCTTACGTGGAAAATTTCCTACATAATAGGAAGTTTCGAGTTTTGAACGCCGGCACAACCTCCAAACCAAGGTTGCTAGAGAATGGCATCCCGCAAGGGTCTGTCATATCTGTCACACTGTTTCTCATTGCGATGAACTCAGTGTTTGAACGCATCCCCGAAAACGTTCACATCCTGGTGTACGCTGACGATATAACCCTCGTAGTATTTGGCAAATACGCGAGGGCAGTCAGAAGCAGAATGCAAAAAGCAGTGGATAATGTGATTGACTGGGCAGAAAGGGTTGGGTTTAGGATTTCCTCCGAGAAGTCTAAAACTATGCACGTCTGCTTTGGTCATACTCACAGGCCAAGGTTACCCCACGTTTGTATCGACGAGCTTGAAGTCAAGACAGTACGGGAAATGAAGCTTCTTGGCGTGACGATCGACCACAAACTGCGGTTTGTGAAGCACGCCAAGGCAGTGAAGTGTAACGTCAACGTCAAGTTGAACGTTCTCCGGGCCCTAAATGGCCGCTTCTCTGAAGCTTCTCGTTGTACTTTGACCAAGATTGCACGGGCTATGATCGTGCCGTGCATACTCTATGGATCGGAGCTATGGAGCAGGGGTGGAATATCCCTGCTTAAAATCCTAACACCTCAATACAATGAGGCATACAGGATTTGTAGCGGAGCCTTTCGGACCTCACCTATAGCTTCCCTATTGGTGGAATGTGGTAAGGTCCCCTTGGCAAATGTTGTAACTGAAGACTTGGCTATCAAAGCCATGAGGTTGCTTCAAAGGGACCCCTCTCTTTGCTACAGACCTACCGTCTGTAGGGCAAAAGAGTGGTGGCGAGACCTAACGGGAGTAGATTTTCCCACGTTGTGTCAGCTTCCTAGGCTGTGGCAACGGGCATGGGACTCTACGCGCCCCAAAGTGGATTGGCGCATCCGGCAGTTATGTGGGGCAAGGGCAAACCCCGAAGTTGCGAAAGCGGCCTATAGGGAAATTGCCTCCACATTTGAAGGCCTGAACCTGTTGTTTACGGATGGCTCGTTAATAGAGGAAGAGGTTGGTTACGGGGTATCTGGGAGGACCATAAGCCGTTGTGGTCGGTTACCCGGCATCTGCGGTATCTTCTCAGCTGAGGCCTATGCGCTCTTGCAGGCATGCAAGTTGTCAAATGGGACTCAGACTGTTGTTTTCTCGGACTCTGCCAGTTGTCTATCTGCCCTTGAGCATGGGCAGGTGGGACATCCGTGGCTGTTAGAGGCGCAACAGTTTACTAACGTAACCTTTGTCTGGGTACCTGGACACGCAGGTATACCTGGTAATGAGGCGGCTGATAAACTGGCAAACCAGGGTCGTCATGCTCAGCTGAGGGACCTACCTGTCCCGTACAGCGACGTTACCCGCTGGGTGAAGCGAACCTCCCGATGCGCGTGGGAGGAATCATGGTATAACAACCGAGAAGCGTTCCTACGGCGTATCAAAAATACTACACAAGAGTGGAAAGATATGCCCTAGTATGCGAACAAGTCCAGGGTGGTCCGAAGGAGCTGAGTGTGTGCAGGGGGTACCTAGTCATGTCTTAGGGCCCCCGACTACCGTGCTCAACGTTTCTGGCGGCAGTCAGTTTGTCTACCGGACGATAAATAAGTAGACGGCGGAATCGTGCTGGCTTAGGGTCGGTTCTTGTTGAATATGGGCTGTAATGGCCCATATGGACCTTCTTGATGCGTCCGCGAGGAAGCAACGGAGCAATTCGGCATACTGCTGGAACCTGCCGTCTTATGTTTCCGGTCGGTGTGATAGGGGTGAGCCACCGTCCTACTTTTGCATCCCCTAGTTGAACGAATAGGGGCTCGACTCCGGCGGCTTCGGCACGAGAGGGTCAGCTCCGTAAGAATCAGATGCATGGCCAACCAACATCTGATTATGGAGGGTCGGCGGACCCTGGCGAACAATAAACGCGATAAGATTGTTCTCCTTATGGAAACAATCGAAGGGGATGAAGGCACGACCTGGGACCACCTCGATGTGGCATTAACTGTCCAACGTTCTGTTGGGCATGCCGTTGATGCACACACCGAGCAAGGTGGCAAAAGGTACGTGTTCGAAGTCAGCGATCCTGCTGAGGCTGAAAAGCTGAAGCAGATCTCGAAGCTGGCAAGTGGTCGCAAGGTGATTGTTGGTTCGCATCCAACTCTTAACCGAGTGCGTTGCGTGGTGTCCAGTGCCGACATCGTTAACGTGCGTGACGAGGTTCTACTGGAGCATTTTGCTACCCAAGGTGTAGTAGATGTCCATAGGATCTCTCGAAAGGTCGGCGACAAGAAGGTGAACACCTCCACCGTGGTGTTAACCCTCGAGGGCCTCAGTTATCCTGAAAAGGTAACTTTTGGGCTCTTGAAAATAGCAACGCGGGCTTATTATGAACTACCGTTGCAGTGTTACAACTGCTACGGTTACGGACATGGCAAAGCCGGTTGTAAAAGCAAGACCCGATGCCGGGTCTGCTCTGCGGAGCATGAGATTGCCGCAAAGTGCACAGCAAAGGCCTTTTGCTCGAACTGTCGCGGCAATCACCAGCCAACTAGCCGTAAATGCCCCATTTACGCAAGGGAAGCTGGTATTCTCAAGTTGAAGACTGACTTGAGCGTCTCCTACCGAGATGCCAAAAAGGTCTACAACAAGGAGAATAATGCCCGGGGGACTTATGCCCAGACGGCAAAGTCCGCGTCTGTTGCAGCCCTTCAGCAACAGGCCGTTTCTCTCGCTCCTCCGGCGAAGAAACAAAAGAAAAAGTCCAGGCCTAAGGCTAAGAAGGCCAATCCTAAAAACGGTGGATCGGCTGGAGCCAATGGACAGAGGGGTGCCAACGCTGGCAAAAAGGGAGCCGTACACACCAAGAGTATAGGTGTGGGCACCGGCCCCCTGAAAAGCGCTGGCACCAAACGATCCGAGACTGACAACGTCCAAAAGGGTGTTGTGCCAACCACGGCAGTTGGTACTGATCCCATGTCGGACGTTGAGAAATCTGGTCCTGGCCAAGATGAGGAAAAGCAGCTCCTCAAGGACCAGGTGGAAAGTCTCATCCGAGATGTAGCCAGACTAAGGGAAAAGTACAAAAACCTCAAAGAGAAAAAATCTCTGGCAGAGAGGGAATGTACGGACATGGTTGACAGGATCGAACGAGTAGGCAAGAACACCCCATCCAGTGAGGATGACGGTGGCGCTCCTCTTACCCGCCGTAAGAGAAAGCAAATTGCCGAAACCTCAGACGAAAATGTTAGGAGGAAAAAAAGCCGGAGAAAGGCAGACCCACTAGGGTCTGTTCCCGAGGCCTCGGCAACGGATCGCGAGAGCGATGCTGTTACCGTTGTAGAATAACATCATGTCTGCCACCATGCAACAGACTGATGCAGAGCCACTGAACATTGTACTACAATGGAACGCGCACGGGTTGAGATCAAAGTTATCTGAGATCCAACTCATAGCAAGTAGGCTAAACCCTTGTATCATGGCCCTCCAAGAAACTATGATCAAGGTAGCCGATTTACCCACCGACTACCTCGGGGGTAAGTACAAATGGTATATTAAGCCTCACAAGAATGCCTATATCCACGGTTGTGGATTGGCTGTTAGAGAAGATATACCGCATAAAGTAGTACAACTGGATACTGATTTGGAGGCCACTGCGGTCACCATACAATTCCCAATGAAGCTCACAGTAGTTAGCTTATACATGGCTCCGAGGTGTAGGGTCGGCAGAGAACAGAATGTCATCGGCAAGTTGGAAGACCTCGTCTCCCAACTGCCTACACCTTATGTGATCCTGGACGATTTGAATGCGCACCACCCCTCGTGGGGATCACACAAAGATGACATTCGAGGCGAGCGGCTCTTTCAGCTACTGGACAGGTTGGGCTGTCCAGTGCTGAACAATGGCAAACCGACGCGGATCGACTTCTCCTCAGGAGTTGAATCCGCTATCGACCTGTCCATTGCCTCCTGGGATGTGGCTTGCCAGTTTAACTGGCAAGTTCTTGATGACTTACACGGTAGCGACCACTTCCCCATCGTCTTGTCACAGGCTGTAGGCCTCCCGCCTACTGTGAAAAGACTTAAGTGGAATTTGAACGAGGCGGATTGGGATGGCTTCGGCAAGGAAGTCTCCCGCAAGATGCCAAATAACGCTATACTCAGCCCAACTGAGTGGATCGAGATCCTAAGTGTGGCCGCGCATCGTTACATCCCAAAGGCCGGAGGTAGAAGCGGTAAGAGATCTGTACCCTGGTAGGGGTCAGATGTTCACACCGCTGTTAAAAGCAGACGTAAAAGTCTGCGAGCGCTACGCCGAATGGCTCCTGACGACCCGTCGCGGGCTGCTAAGTTGATAGAGTTTCAATTTGCCCGGGCCAAGACAAGAAGGGTCATTAAGGAAGCCAAAAGGGCTACATGGTCGGCTTTCACCGCGGACATATCGGAATCCACATGCCCCAGCGAACTGTGGAGGAAGGTTAAGTCCATTGGTGGAAAAAACCGCCATGTAGAGAGGGTCGTTAAACTGGACACCGGTTACACGAACGAACCGGAGCTCATCGCTGAGGCCTTTGCTGATCAATTTGCCAAGGTGTCGGCAAACAGCAATCATAGTGATGAGTTCCGTCGTGTAAAAACACTGGCAGAGGGGAAGTACCGTTGTACCAACAATGGTTCGTGTAGTGACACCACTAACTACAACAGGCTTTTCGACCTAGAGGAGCTCAACTGGGCCCTGCGCCGTGGTGTCGGCAAAGCAGCAGGGTCCGACGATATTGGCTATCCTCTCCTGAGGAAACTGCCACTTATCGGTCGGTTGGCCCTTCTGGACACTTTGAATGAAATCTGGCAATTCGGCATGATTCCAGACGTGTGGAAGGAAGGGTTGGTCATTCCTATTCCCAAACCAGGGAAGGATAAGACCCAAACAGATGGGTATAGACCTATCACGCTCTTGAGCTGCATGGGGAAAACACTCGAGCGGATGGTTAATCGCCGCCTGTCAACTGAGTTGGAGAGGCATGAGCGAATCCACCCACAGCAACACGCATTTCGATGCGGCTATGGGTCTGAGACGTTCTTCTCCGAACTCGATCATTTATTGGACAAGGCCAAAGCAGAGAACCTACACGTCGATGTAGTATCTCTCGATTTGTCCAAGGCCTATGATATGACATGGAGACTTCCTATCTTGACTACCCTCAAGAAGTGGAAGTTCAAAGGGCGCATGTTGGCTTACGTGGAAAACTTCCTACATAATAGGAAGTTTCGAGTTTTGAACGCCGGCGCAACCTCCAAACCAAGGTTGCTAGAGAATGGCATCCCGCAAGGGTCTGTCATATCTGTCACACTGTTTCTCATTGCGATGAACTCAGTGTTTGAACGCATCCCCGAAAACGTTCACATCCTGGTGTACGCTGACGATATAACCCTCGTAGTATTTGGCAAATACGCGAGGGCAGTCAGAAGCAGAATGCAAAAAGCAGTGGATAATGGGATTGACTGGGCAGAAAGGGTTGGGTTTAGGATTTCCTCCGAGAAGTCTAAAACTATGCACGTCTGCTTTGGTCATACTCACAGGCCAAGGTTACCCCACGTTTGTATCGACGAGCTTGAAGTCAAGACAGTACGGGAAATGAAGCTTCTTGGCGTGACGATCGACCATAAACTACGTTTTGTGAAGCACGCCAAGGCAGTGAAGTGTAACGTCAACGTCAAGTTGAACGATCTCCGGGCCCTAGCACGGAGGCAGATGCCAGTGCTAAGAGGGGGACAAGCGATAACCCCAGGCGGGGCAGGGAAGCCCCATGGAATAAGGTGAGGAAAAAGAGAAATAAAACCAAAAAAGAAAAAGATAAGCGACAGGTGGCCTGCAAGCGTAACCACGGAGAGGCCCTCATCGTTAAGACCGAGGCGTCAAAGTACTCCGAGGTCTTGAAAGCGATGCGCGGGGACGCTAAACTGGCAGGCCTAGGCGCCGACGTGCGGAGTATACGCCGTACCCGCACCGGCGAAATGCTCCTGGAGCTTAAAAAAGCGACAACGCTTAAGGGCCCGGCGTATAGAGACCTGGCAAAACAGGCCTTAGGTGAGGGTGTGGAGGTGCGCGCCCTCGTCTCGCAGGTGACGATCCAGTGTAAAAACCTGGATGAGATCACCGAGGCAGACGAGATCTCCACTGCACTGAAGGAACAGTGCAAGGTCGAGGTTGCCGCCGCAGACATACGTCTGAGGAAGGGTCCACTTTTTCCCAGGTGGCAACCCTGAGGGTAGCGGCAGTCGACGCAGACGCGGCGTTGAAAGTGGCGAAGGTGAAGGTGGGATGGTCAATATGCCCATTAAGCCTGCACCAGCCGCCGAAGGCATGTTTCAGATGCCTAGAGAGCGGGCACATGTCCTGGGAATGCAAAGGCCCAGATAGGAGCAACATGTGCAGAAAGTGTGGCAGCACTAGCCACAAGGCGCGGGATTGCAAAGGTCCCCCCAAATGCTTGATGTGCGCCGGGAAACCGGACGATAAGCACGTCATGGGGGGGGGGGGGGGCAAGTGCCCGGCCGCTAAGGGTATACCAACGAGCCAACCGTAATGCAGGTAACCCAACTAAACCTGAACCATTGTGAGGCAGCCCAGCAACTGCTGTGTCAGACAGGGTGGGGGAGCCGCCTTACCAACCCTAGGGGCCAGATTCTTCTGGAGGCCTTGGCTAGGCTCAATGTAGACCTAGCCAACGTGGGTACCAAGAGTACCTACCATAGAAACGGAGCGGAATCGATTATCGATATAACATTTAGCAGTCCTGGGCTAATTAGCAATTGGAGGGTGGATAATGGCTACACCCATAGCGACCACTTGGCGGTACGTTATGGTATCGTCCACAATACAAGGCAGCGTGCGGAAGGAGGAGCATCCACTCCATTCGCCCGCAGATGGAGGACGTCCTACTTTGATGTAGAGGTTTTGAGAGGCGCTTGAGAGGGAACGAAACTTACGCGAAACCCAGGAACCTTGCGGCGAAAGACTCGTTATGACACTTACACGAGCGTGCGATGCGACCATGCCGAGGGAAGTCAAACCGAGGAATGGAAGATCGCCGGTGTTTTGGTGGACGGAGTCGATCGCCGACCTCCGAAGAACATGCCTCCACGCAAGACGGAGGGTGCAAAGAGCGCGGTCAGACGCCGATAGAATCGAGCGTAGAGGGGCGCTAGTCGCCGCGAAGGCCGCACTAAAGAGGGAGATAAAGGCCAGCAAGCGAGCCTGCTTCGAGGGTCTGTGTCAGAAGGCCAATACGAATCCGTGGGGTGACGCCTACCGGGTTGTAATGGCCAAAACCAGAGGATCGGCGGCTCCAACCGAGCGTTCACCAGAGCTGCTGCAGGTGATCGTTGGGGGACTCTTTCCGAGCCACGACACAAGTCCATGGCCCCCCGCCGCCGTAGACGTGTCCCATGACCAGCGTTCCAGTATCCCAGACCTTAACGCTGTCATAGCGACGGAAGGGTGGACGGCTCAGCCGAACACCCGTGACCACGTGGGCACCGACAACGGCACAACGGGGGTCGGCGACGAGGCGACGGTGACGAATGATGAACTCATTGCGATAGCAAAGTCGCTAAAGGTGAACAAAGCGCCGGGACCGGATGGTATTCCGAACCTGGCCATCAAGACGGCTATCTTGCTGGATCCCGGAATGTTCAGGGTGGTGATGCAAAAGTGTCTGGACGAGGGCGTCTTCCCAGACGCCTGGAAAATTCAGACCCTTGTGTTGCTACCAAAGACAGGGAAGCCACCAGGAGATCCATCGGCATATAGACCAATATGTCTGTTGGATACAGCGGGTAAGGTGCTCGAGAGGGTAATCCTCAACAGGCTGACAACATACACGGAGGGTATACGCGGTCTGTCAAGTAATCAGTTTGGCTTCCGTAAAGGGAAGTCGACGGTGGATGCCATCCTGTCCGTCACCAAGACGGCCGAGGTGGCAATCCAGCGCAAGAGGCGAGGAGTACGATACTGTGCGGTGGTCACCCTTGACGTGAGGAATGCGTTCAATAGCGCCAGTTGGGCGGCTATCGCCGACTCGCTCCAACGCCTTCAGGTTCCTGGGTACCTGTACAAGATTCTCGGAAGCTACTTCCAGAATCGCGTACTGGTATATAATACAGAGGCAGGCCAGAAACGTGTGCAGATCACCGCAGGCGTCCCGCAAGGTTCGATCCTGGGTCCGGTGTTATGGAACACGATGTACGACGAGGTACTGCGGCTTGAGTTCCCGAGCGGGGTAAAGATCGTCGGGTTCGCAGACGATATCACCCTGGAGATATGTGGTGAATCCATCGAGGAGGTCGAGTTAACGGCCTCACACTCCATTGGCATTGTGGAGAGATGGATGAGCTCCAGGCAATTGGAGCTAGCCCACCATAAGACCGAGGTCACGGTGGTGAACAATCGAAAATCGGAGCAACATGCGACGATTAGTGCAGGTAACTGCACAGTAGAATCGAAGAGGTTCTTGAGGTATCTTGGGGTTATGATCGACGACAAGCTGTCCTTTGTCAGTCACGTCGATTACGCTTGCAAGAAAGCCTCTATGGCTATATCGGCATTATCCCGCATGATGTCGAATAGCTCGGCGGTGCAAGGGAGTAAGCGTAAACTCCTGGCCAGTGTCGCTCTGTCCATACTTAGGTACGGCGGGCCGGCATGGATCACCGCCTTGAGTACCAAGAGCTACGCAAATAAGCTCGAGAGTACACACAGGCTTATGTGCCTAAGAGTGGTGAGTGCATACCGAACGGTATCACGCGACGCGGTCTGCGTCCTAGCGGGGATGATGCCAATAGGCATCGTCATAAAAGAGGACGTAGAGTGCTTCGAGCAACGTGGAACAAGAGGTATCCGAAAGACCACTAGAGCCGCATCCATGGTTAAGTGGCAGAGGGAATGGAACAACTCCACCAAAGGTCGGTGGACCCACCGACTAATCCCGGAATTAACCGGGTGGGTCGGTAGGCGACACGGTGAAGTGAACTTCCACTTAACGCAGATATTGTCTGGCCACGGCTGTTTTAGACAATACCTGCATAAATATGGGCATGCACAGTCCTCCGCATGCAGTGAGTGCGCGGGAGTCGAAGAAACTGCAGAACATGTGTTTTTCGCATGTCCTCGCTTCGACGGCGCGAGATCCGGCATGATGGCCGTATGCGGTCGCGACACGACTCCGGATAACTTGGTCCAGAGGATGTGTCAAGACCGGGACGTCTGGGACGCGGTATGCGTAGCAGCCTCCCAGATCGTCCTTGATCTCCAACAAAAATGGCGAAACGACCAAAGGCAGGTCGCAGGGACCACCTAACTACTAAAGCCCTAAGTAGTTAGACATAGTGGGTGCTTAACAAGCACAATAGCCCCCTCCCCGAAGTAATACCGAAAGGTGGTTCCGGGGAGGGACCAGGGCTAAAGGCACGGGTGGGTTTTTAGTGGGTCGAGGAGTTGGCACCCTCATCCCCACACCCTGAGTTCTTCAGGTGTCTGGTTGCAGATTTTCCATCCCGTCTAAAAAAAAAAAAAAAAAAAAAAAAAAAAAAAAAAAAAAAAAAAAAAAAAAAAAACTACCCTTGCTTGAGGTGTGAATGTAGTTCGCCTCCCCGCGGTGCACCTTGGAAACGTTAAGCTCCCCTTAACGGCTAAACGAACTACGGAGGGAGCGTCATACGACGCATTGGGGTGGATGCCAGTAAAACCCCAATTATGGCAACTGGCTGCGAAATGATTCACGAGTGGTACCGTTGTATTCGGGCTGGCGCCTGTGTCGTCTCCCTCAGTACTGCCGGGTGACACCGAGTAGGAAATGGCGAGGTTCCCGCGGCACAGGTCGTCTCCGTCCCATTAAAACCCTGGCAGGCCTCCAGTACGTTCCATTCTCCACCGCCCGACCTCGCCAGTCGGGTGGGAGTAGGCTCAGATGACCTATACCTGTCTTGCGCTGATCCGGCTCTGAACACGGTTCCCCATGAAGGGCCGTGTCAACCCTCGCATGGCCTCCCTGCTTGCATAGATAACCATGGGATCACAATAGCGACTACTCCACGTGGGCTTGGATAGCGGCTGGAGGGGGACCCAACAACATGGAGGAAACAAAAAAGACACAAGAGAGAGCGAATCCGTTCGCTAAAGGCGGCCTAGCGAGGTCCCCACCGCGTAAAACGGTGGGATCGGGCGTGAGCGACACCTGCGGTAGTGCTACGGCATCGGAGGCAGGTGGCACCAAGCTAGGCGTGGCCATGGATGGGCCAGGACTCATCCGGGCCATGGATAGGATGCGGGAAACCCTTCCTAAGGTGATGGAGGTCTCGGAGCAGTTGGATGCGATCATCGACTTTACGTCGTCGCGCAACAACATTGCGAAAGACCTAAAATTGAGCCTTCTTAGGCTACGCATGACAGTGCAGGCTGCATGCAAGGAGAGGGAGGAGCTGGAGGCCAAACTGCTAGCCGAGCAAAGTGCCAAAGAGTTGGCACGGCTAGCGGCCACCGAAAGGGCGAGGGACATTGCCTCGAAGCAGACGCAGACGGAATCATCCGTCTCCGTCGGAGAGTCCACCCTATCCATGGGGGCGGGGACCTCCAAGCGGGCTAGGCAGTCCCCGGGCGAGACGGCACCCGGCGCTTCTAAGAAGCGCATCGTGTCGGAAGCCCCAAAGGGGAAACGAACCTATGCGAACGTGGCGGCGGGGTCAGAGGGTCCATCCTCGCGACCAGCTTCGGCTTCTCGCAAAGAGAGAGGCCCCGGCGCTAAGCCCAGCGCGAAAGGCGCGTCGACCAGCTCGCGTGTTGTCTCAAGCGCCGAAGGGGGCCCGAGCGGCAGGGCTCCAACGACAACAACAGCCATAACCAGCACGGAGGCAGATGCCAGTGCTAGGAGGGGGACAAGCGATGACCCCAGGCGGGGCAGGGAAGCCCCATGGAATAAAGTGAGGAAAAAGAGAAATAAAACTAAAAAAGAAAAAGATAAGCGACAGGTGGCCCGCAAGCGTAACCGCGGAGAGGCCCTCATCGTTAAGACCGAGGCGTCAAAGTACTCCGAGGTCTTGAAAGCGATGCGCGGGGACGCTAAACTGGCAGGCCTAGGCGCCGACGTGCGGAGTATACGCCGTACCCGCACCGGCGAAATGCTCCTGGAGCTTAAAAAAGCGACAACGCTTAAGGGCCCGGCGTATAGAGACCTGGCAAAACAGGCCTTAGGTGAGGGTGTGGAGGTGCGCGCCCTCGTCTCGCAGGTGACGATCCAGTGTAAAAACCTGGATGAGATCACCGAGGCAGACGAGATCTCCACTGCACTGAAGGAACAGTGCAAGGTCGAGGTTGCCGCCGCAGACATACGTCTGAGGAAGGGTCCACTTGGGACCCAGGTGGCAACCCTGAGGGTAGCGGCAGTCGACGCAGACGCGGCGTTGAAAGTGGCGAAGGTGAAGGTGGGATGGTCAATATGCCCACTAAGCCTGCACCAGCCGCCGAAGGCATGTTTCAGATGCCTAGAGAGCGGGCACATGTCCTGGGAATGCAAAGGCCCAGATAGGAGCAACATGTGCAGAAGGTGTGGCAGCACTAGCCACAAGGCGCGGGATTGCAAAGGTCCCCCCAAATGCTTGATGTGCGCCGGGAAACCGGACGATAAGCACGTCATGGGGGGGGGGGCCAAGTGCCCGGCCGCTAAGGGTATACCAACGAGCCAACCGTAATGCAGGTAACCCAACTAAACCTGAACCATTGTGAGGCAGCCCAGCAACTGCTGTGTCAGACAGTTAGCGAGTCGGCATCGGATATCGCCATAATTTCCGACCCATACCGCATCCCACCCGGCAACGGGAACTGGTTTGCGGACAGGGCTAATATGGCGGCATTATGGACGACGGGTAAGTACCCGGTTCAGGAGGTTGTGTCCAACACAAACGAAGGCTTCGTGGTTGTAAAAGTGAATGGAGTGTTCTTCTGCAGCTGCTACGCACCGCCAAGGTGGTCGATCGAACAGTTTTCCAATATGCTTGATCGGATGACAACGGAGCTAACTGGCCTGAACCCGTTGGTAATAGCGGGGGACTTCAACGCTTGGGCGCTCGAGTGGGGGAGCCGCCTTACCAACCCTAGGGGCCAGATTCTTCTGGAGGCCTTGGCTAGGCTCAATGTAGACCTAGCCAACGTGGGTACCACGAGTACCTACCATAGAAATGGAGCGGAATCGATTATCGATATAACATTTAGCAGTCCTGGGCTAATTAGCAATTGGAGGGTGGATGATGGCTACACCCATAGCGACCACTTGGCGGTACGTTATTGTATCGTCCACAATACAAGGCAGCGTGCGGAAGGAGGAGCATCCACTCCATTCGCCCGCAGATGGAGGACGTCCTACTTTGATGTAGAGGTTTTTAAAGAGGCGCTTGAGAGGGAACGAAACTTACGCGAAACCCAGGAACCTTGCGGCGAAAGACTCGTTATGACACTTACACGAGCGTGCGATGCGACCATGCCGAGGGAAGTCAAACCGAGGAATGGAAGATCGCCGGTGTATTGGTGGACGGAGTCGATCGCCGACCTCCGAAGAACATGCCTCCACGCAAGACGGAGGGTGCAAAGAGCGCGGTCAGACGCCGATAGAATCGAGCGTAGAGGGGCGCTAGTCGCCGCGAAGGCCGCACTAAAGAGGGAGATAAAGGCCAGCAAGCGAGCCTGCTTCGAGGGTCTGTGTCAGAAGGCCAATACGAATCCGTGGGGTGACGCCTACCGGGTTGTAATGGCCAAAACCAGAGGATCGGCGGCTCCAACCGAGCGTTCACCAGAGCTGCTGCAGGTGATCGTTGGGGGACTCTTTCCGAGCCACGACCCAAGTCCATGGCCCCCCGCCGCCGTAGACGTGTCCCATGACCAGCGTTCCAGTATCCCAGACCCTAACGCTGTCATAGCGACGGAAGGGTGGACGGCTCAGCCGAACACCCGTGACCACGTGGGCACCGACAACGGCACAACGGGGGTCGGCGACGAGGCGACGGTGACGAATGATGAACTCATTGCGATAGCAAAGTCGCTAAAGGTGAACAAAGCGCCGGGACCGGATGGTATTCCGAACCTGGCCATCAAGACGGCTATCTTGCTGGATCCCGGAATGTTCAGGGTGGTGATGCAAAAGTGTCTGGACGAGGGCGTCTTCCCAGACGCCTGGAAAATTCAGACCCTTGTGTTGCTACCAAAGACAGGGAAGCCACCAGGAGATCCATCGGCATATAGACCAATATGTCTGTTGGATACAGCGGGTAAGGTGCTCGAGAGGGTAATCCTCAACAGACTGACAACATACACGGAGGGTATACGCGGTCTGTCAAGTAATCAGTTTGGCTTCCGTAAAGGGAAGTCGACGGTGGATGCCATCCTGTCCGTCACCAAGACGGCCGAGGTGGCAATCCAGCGCAAGAGGCGAGGAGTACGATACTGTGCGGTGGTCACCCTTGACGTGAGGAATGCGTTCAATAGCGCCAGTTGGGCGGCTATCGCCGACTCGCTCCAACGCCTTCAGGTTCCTGGGTACCTGTACAAGATTCTCGGAAGCTACTTCCAGAATCGCGTACTGGTATATAATACAGAGGCAGGCCAGAAACGTGTGCAGATCACCGCAGGCGTCCCGCAAGGTTCGATCCTGGGTCCGGTGTTATGGAACACGATGTACGACGAGGTACTGCGGCTTGAGTTCCCGAGCGGGGTAAAGATCGTCGGGTTCGCAGACGATATCACCCTGGAGATATGTGGTGAATCCATCGAGGAGGTCGAGTTAACGGCCTCACACTCCATTGGCATTGTGGAGAGATGGATGAGCTCCAGGCAATTGGAGCTAGCCCACCATAAGACCGAGGTCACGGTGGTGAACAATCGAAAATCGGAGCAACATGCGACGATTAGTGCAGGTAACTGCACAGTAGAATCGAAGAGGTTCTTGAGGTATCTTGGGGTTATGATCGACGACAAGCTGTCCTTTGTCAGTCACGTCGATTACGCTTGCAAGAAAGCCTCTATGGCTATATCGGCATTATCCCGCATGATGTCGAATAGCTCGGCGGTGCAAGGGAGTAAGCGTAAACTCCTGGCCAGTGTCGCCCTGTCCATACTTAGGTACGGCGGGCCGGCATGGATCACCGCCTTGAGTACCAAGAGCTACGCAAATAAGCTCGAGAGTACACACAGGCTTATGTGCCTAAGAGTGGTGAGTGCATACCGAACGGTATCACGCGACGCGGTCTGCGTCCTAGCGGGGATGATGCCAATAGGCATCGTCATAAAAGAGGACGTAGAGTGCTTCGAGCAACGTGGAACAAGAGGTATCCGAAAGACCACTAGAGCCGCATCCATGGTTAAGTGGCAGAGGGAATGGAACAACTCCACCAAAGGTCGGTGGACCCACCGACTAATCCCGGAATTAACCGGGTGGGTCGGTAGGCGACACGGTGAAGTGAACTTCCACTTAACGCAGATATTGTCTGGCCACGGCTGTTTTAGACAATACCTGCATAAATATGGGCATGCACAGTCCTCCGCATGCAGTGAGTGCGCGGGAGTCGAAGAAACTGCAGAACATGTGTTTTTCGCATGTCCTCGCTTCGACGGCGCGAGATCCGGCATGATGGCCGTATGCGGTCGCGACACGACTCCGGATAACTTGGTCCAGAGGATGTGTCAAGACCGGGACGTCTGGGACGCGGTATGCGTAGCAGCCTCCCAGATCGTCCTTGATCTCCAACAAAAATGGCGAAACGACCAAAGGCAGGTCGCAGGGACCACCTAACTACTAAAGCCCTAAGTAGTTAGACATAGTGGGTGCTTAACAAGCACAATAGCCCCCTCCCCGAAGTAATACCGAAAGGTGGTTCCGGGGAGGGACCAGGGCTAAAGGCACGGGTGGGTTTTTAGTGGGTCGAGGAGTTGGCACCCTCATCCCCACACCCTGAGTTCTTCAGGTGTCTGGTTGCAGATTTTCCATCCCGTCTAAAAAAAAAAAAAAAAATACCCTTGCTTGGAGGTTGCCGCGAACAACCCCGGCCAAAGACAGCGAGCAAAAAATTTTACAAGTCCCGGACCCGATGGCCCATGGCCTTGCAGAGTACCAGACCGTAGTGCACGTTTGGCTGGTCTGCAACGCTGGTGGGCGAACGACAGCGAGCAAAAAATTTTACAAGTCCCGGACCCGATGGCCTATGGCCTTGCAGAGTACCAGACCGTAGTGCACGTTTGGCTGGTCTGCAACGCTGGTGGGCGAACGACAGCGAGCAAAAAATTTTACAAGTCCCGGACCCGATGGGCCATGGCCTTGCAGAGTACCAGACCGTAGTGCACGCCTAGCTGCTCTGCACGCTGAGAGGGGTGAAACAAATTACAAGTCCCGGACCCGATGGCCTATGGCCTTGCAGAGAACCAGACCGTAGTGCACGCCTAGCTGCTCTGCACGCTGAGAGGGGTGAAAAAAATTACAAGTCCCGGACCCAATGGCCTATGGCCTGGCAGAGTAGCAGGCCGTAGTGCACGCCTAGCTGGTTTGCATGGCTGAGAGGGGTGAAAAAAATTACCCGGTGGCCTCTGCCATGGCGGACCCCTAGAACATACACTACGCTCAGGTTCGAACTCCTAGGTAGAGAGCCAAGAGCGACGACCGTAGTGTACGTCAGCGAGCTTTACCACATGGCACTAGTCCGGCCGGATGGACCAACGGGGCAACTTTTGTCCAAAAAAGTACTTATAGGAGGGGTAGTGTGGTCGCAGGCAAAACCCAAATTCGAGTGAAAATGCCATACACGTCGAAGGAAGGTTTTTTGAAGGGCCTACGCATACTATCCTGGTCGGGGTGTCGAGGTGACTACCAGTGACTGCGAGCTACTGCGCCTACCTGCGCAGCGTGGTCCGTCACAGCGAGACGTCCCATCCCGGCCGAAGCGGCGAGCGACGAGCGAACGAGCGACGAGCGAACGAGCGACGACAGCGACCAGCGAGGGTGGGTAGCGTGCGAGTGGGAAATCCGTGCTCCGAGTGCAAAAGCCTTACACGTCGAGCTAGGATACCGCACGCTTCCCCGGTTCGGGGTGTCGAGGCGACCACCAGTGACCACTAGATACTGCGCCTACCACGCAGCGTGGTCGGTCGCATCGAGGCCATCCATCCCGAAACCGAAAAGCGACCGGGCGAGCGAACGAGCGAACGAGCGAACGAGCGACGACAGCGACCAGGGTGTGGTAGCGTGCGAGTGGGAAATCCATGTTCCGAGTGCAAAAGCCTTACACGTCGAGCTAGGATACCGCACGCTTCCCCGGTTCAGGGTGTCGAGGCGACCACCAGTGACCACTAGATACTGCGCCTACCGCGCAGCGTGGTCGGTCGCCTCGAGGCCATCCATCCCGAAACCGAAAAGCGACCGAAACGAGGGCGGGCGGACGATTGCATGAATGTCATACGGCTACCACGCTATGCTGAAAGGAGAGCAAATTTTTTTTTTCAATTTTGCCTATAGTCCCTTCTTTGGACACTATGGCACCGAATTTCATCGTCTAATTTGGTCGTCATTTCTCCCTTTGGTCCCCCCTTGGGAGAATACGGTGAGCAAATTTTTTTTTCAATTTTGCCTATATCCCTTCTTTGGACACTATGGCACCGAATTTCATCGTCTACGACTTGTTTTTCATCGTAAATTATGCCAAGAGTCCCCCCTTGAAGAAAATGGAAAAAAAATTTGGTCGTCATTTCTCCCTTTGGTCCCCCCTTGGGAGAATACGGTGAGCAAATTATTTTTTTTCAATTTTATAATGCTACGTTCCGTGCGCCTGGAAGTAGGCCACACCTGCCACACCTGAGGGATGAAAAAATGTACAAGTCCCGGACCCGATGGCCCATGGCCTGGCCGAGTACCAGGCCGTAGTGCACGTTTGGCTGGTCTGCAAGGCTGGTGGGCGAACGACAGCGAGCAAAAAAATTTACAAGTCCCGGACCCGATGGGCCATGGCCTTGCAGAGTACCAGACCGTAGTGCACGTTTGCTGTCCCGTGGGCGCGACAGCGAGCAAAAAAATTTACAAGTCCCGGACCCGATGGCCTATGGCCTTGCAGAGTACCCGGCCGTAGTGCACGTTTGGCTGGTCTGCAACGCTGGTGGGCGAACGACAGCGAGCAAAAAATTTTACAAGTCCCGGACCCGATGGGCCATGGCCTTGCAGAGTACCAGACCGTAGTGCACGTTTGGCTGGTCTGCAACGCTGGTGGGCGAACGACAGCGAGCAAAAAATTTTACAAGTCCCGGACCCGATGGGCCATGGCCTTGCAGAGTACCAGACCGTAGTGTACGTTTGGCTGGGCTGCAACGCTGGTGGGCGAACGACAGCGAGCAAAAAATTTTACAAGTCCCGGACCCGATGGCCTATGGCCTTGCAGAGTACCAGACCGTAGTGCACGTTTGGCTGGTCTGCAACGCTGGTGGGCGAACGACAGCGAGCAAAAAATTTTACAAGTCCCGGACCCGATGGCCCATGGCCTTGCAGAGAACCAGACCGTAGTGCACGCCTAGCTGCTCTGCACGCTGAGAGGGGTGAAACAAATTACAAGTCCCGGACCCGATGACCTATGGCCTTGCAGAGAACCAGACCGTAGTGCACGCCTAGCTGCTCTGCACGCTGAGAGGGGTGAACAAAATTACAAGTCCCGGACCCGATGGCCTATGGCCTGGCAGAGTAGCAGGCCGTAGTGCACGCCTAGCTGGTTTGCATGGCTGAGAGGGGTGAAAAAAATTACCCGGTGGCCTCTGCCATGGCGGACCCCTAGAACATACACTACGCTCAGGTTCGAACTCCTAGGTAGATAGCCAAGAGCGACGACCGTAGTGTACGTCAGCGAGCTTTACCACATGGCACTAGTCCGGCCGGATGGACCAACGGGGCAACTTTTGTCCAAAAAAGTACTTATAGGAGGGGTAGTCTACGACCAGTTTTTCATCGTAAATTATGCCAAGGGTCCCCCCTTGGCGAAAATGGAAAAAAAAATTTGGTCGTCATTTCTCCCTTTGGTCCCCCCTTGGGAGAATACGGTGAGCAAATTTTTTTTTTCAATTTTGCCTATAGTCCCTTCTTTGGACACTATGGCACCGAATTTCATCGTCTACGACCAGTTTTTCATCGTAAATTATGCCAAGGGTCCCCCCTTGGCGAAAATGGAAAAAAAAATTTGGTCGTCATTTCTCCCTTTGGTCCCCCCTTGGGAGAATACGGTGAGCAAATTTTTTTTTCAATTTTGCCTATAGTCCCTTCTTTGGACACTATGGCACCGAATTTCATCGTCTACGACCAGTTTTTCATCGTAAATTATGCCAAGGGTCCCCCCTTGGCGAAAATGGAAAAAAAAATTTGGTCGTCATTTCTCCCTTTGGTCCCCCCTTGGGAGAATACGGTGAGCAAATTTTTTTTTTCAATTTTGCCTATAGTCCCTTCTTTGGACACTATGGCACCGAATTTCATCGTCTACGACCAGTTTTTCATCGTAAATTATGCCAAGGGTCCCCCCTTGGCGAAAATGGAAAAAAAATTTGGTCGTCATTTCTCCCTTTGGTCCCCCCTTGGGAGAATACGGTGAGCAAATTTTTTTTTTCAATTTTGCCTATAGTCCCTTCTTTGGACACTATGGCACCGAATTTCATCGTCTACGACCAGTTTTTCATCGTAAATTATGCCAAGGGTCCCCCCTTGGCGAAAATGGAAAAAAAAATTTGGTCGTCATTTCTCCCTTTGGTCCCCCCTTGGGAGAATACGGTGAGCAAATTTTTTTTTTCAATTTTGCCTATAGTCCCTTCTTTGGACACTATGGCACCGAATTTCATCGTCTACGACCAGTTTTTCATCGTAAATTATGCCAAGGGTCCCCCCTTGGCGAAAATGGAAAAAAAATTTGGTCGTCATTTCTCCCTTTGGTCCCCCCTTGGGAGAATACGGTGAGCAAATTTTTTTTTTCAATTTTGCCTATAGTCCCTTCTTTGGACACTATGGCACCGAATTTCATCGTCTACGACCAGTTTTTCATCGTAAATTATGCCAAGGGTCCCCCCTTGGCGAAAATGGAAAAAAAATTTGGTCGTCATTTCTCCCTTTGGTCCCCCCTTGGGAGAATACGGTGAGCAAATTTTTTTTTTCAATTTTGCCTATAGTCCCTTCTTTGGACACTATGGCACCGAATTTCATCGTCTACGACCAGTTTTTCATCGTAAATTATGCCAAGGGTCCCCCCTTGGCGAAAATGGAAAAAAAATTTGGTCGTCATTTCCCCCATCCGTTTGGCTTCCCCCTTAGAATACGGTGAGCAAATTTTTTTTTCAATTTTGCCTATAGTCCCTTCTTTGGACACTATGGCACCAATTTCATCGTCTACGACCAGTTTTTCATCGTAAATTATGCCAAGGTCCAAAAAATTTTCCCCTGTAGTGCACGTTTGGCTGGTCTGCAACGCTGGTGGGCGAACGACAGCGAGCAAAAAATTTTACAAGTCCCGGACCCGATGGCCTATGGCCTTGCAGAGTACCAGACCGTAGTGCACGTTTGGCTGGTCTGCAACGCTGGTGGGCGAACGACAGCGAGCAAAAAATTTTA
>JAHHFK020001277.1:57500-62500 GCA_024533555.2 Aedes koreicus | reverse complement strand
AGCAGACGCAGACGGAATCATCCGTCTCCGTCGGAGAGTCCACCCTATCCATGGGGGCGGGGACCTCCAAGCGGGCTAGGCAGTCCCCGGGCGAGACGGCACCCGGCGCTTCTAAGAAGCGCATCGTGTCGGAAGCCCCAAAGGGGAAACGAACCTATGCGAACGTGGCGGCGGGGTCAGAGGGTCCATCCTCGCGACCAGCTTCGGCTTCTCGCAAAGAGAGAGGCCCCGGCGCTAAGCCCAGCGCGAAAGGCGCGTCGACCAGCTCACGTGTTGTCTCAAGCGCCGAAGGGGGCCCGAGTGGCAGGGCCCCAACGACAACAACAGCCATAACCAGCACGGAGGCAGATGCCAGTGCTAGGAGGGGGACAAGCGATGACCCCAGGCGGGGCAGGGAAGCCCCATGGAATAAGGTGAGGAAAAAGAGAAATAAAACCAAAAAAGAAAAAGATAAGCGACAGGTGGCCCGCAAGCGTAACCGCGGAGAGGCCCTCATCGTTAAGACCGAGGCGTCAAAGTACTCCGAGGTCTTGAAAGCGATGCGCGGGGACGCTAAACTGGCAGGCCTAGGCACCGACGTGCGGAGTATACGCCGTACCCGCACCGGCGAAATGCTCCTGGAGCTTAAAAAAGCGACAACGCTTAAGGGCCCGGCGTATAGAGACCTGGCAAAACAGGCCTTAGGTGAGGGTGTGGAGGTGCGCGCCCTCGTCTCGCAGGTGACGATCCAGTGTAAAAACCTGGATGAGATCACCGAGGCAGATCTCCACTGCACTGAAGGAACAGTGCAAGGTCGAGGTTGCCGCCGCAGACATACGTCTGAAGAAGGGTCCACTCGGGACCCAGGTGGCAACCCTGAGGGTAGCGGCAGTCGACGCAGACGTGGCGTTGAAAGTGGCGAAGCTGAAGGTGGGATGGTCAATATGCCCACTAAGCCTGCACCAGCCGCCGAAGGCATGTTTCAGATGCCTAGAGAGCGGGCACATGTCCTGGGAATGCAAAGGCCCAGATAGGAGCAACATGTGCAGAAGGTGTGGCAGCACTAGCCACAAGGCGCGGGATTGCAAAGGTCCCCCCAAATGCTTGATGTGCGCCGGGAAACCGGACGATAAGCACGTCATGGGGGGGGGGGCAAGTGCCCGGCCGCTAAGGGTATACCAACGAGCCAACCGTAATGCAGGTAACCCAACTAAACCTGAACCATTGTGAGGCAGCCCAGCAACTGCTGTGTCAGACAGTTAGCGAGTCGGCATCGGATATCGCCATAATTTCCGACCCATACCGCATCCCACCCGGCAACGGGAACTGGTTTGCGGACAGGTCTAATATGGCGGCATTATGGACGACGGGCAAGCACCCGGTTCAGGAGGTTGTGTCCAACACAAACGAAGGCTTCGTGGTTGTAAAAGTGAATGGAGTGTTCTTCTGCAGCTGCTACGCACCGCCAAGGTGGTCGATCGAACAGTTTTCCAATATGCTTGATCGGATGACAACGGAGCTAACTGGCCTGAACCCGTTGGTAATAGCGGGGGACTTCAACGCTTGGGCGCTCGAGTGGGGGAGCCGCCTTACCAACCCTAGGGGCCAGATTCTTCTGGAGGCCTTGGCTAGGCTCAATGTAGACCTAGCCAACGTGGGTACCAAGAGTACCTACCATAGAAACGGAGCGGAATCGATTATCGATATAACATTTAGCAGTCCTGGGCTAATTAGCAATTGGAGGGTGGATGATGGCTACACCCATAGCGACCACTTGGCGGTACGTTATTGTATCGTCCACAATACAAGGCAGCGTGCGGAAGGAGGAGCATCCACTCCATTCGCCCGCAGATGGAGGACGTCCTACTTTGATGTAGAAGTTTTTAAAGAGGCGCTTGAGAGGGAACGAAACTTACGCGAAACCCAGGAACCTTGCGGCGAAAGACTCGTTATGACACTTACACGAGCGTGCGATGCGACCATGCCGAGGGAAGTCAAACCGAGGAATGGAAGATCGCCGGTGTATTGGTGGACGGAGTCGATCGCCGACCTCCGAAGAACATGCCTCCACGCAAGACGGAGGGTGCAAAGAGCGCGGTCAGACGCCGATAGAATCGAGCGTAGAGGGGCGCTAGTCGCCGCGAAGGCCGCACTAAAGAGGGAGATAAAGGCCAGCAAGCGAGCCTGCTTCGAGGGTCTGTGTCAGAAGGCCAATACGAATCCGTGGGGTGACGCCTACCGGGTTGTAATGGCCAAAACCAGAGGATCGGCGGCTCCAACCGAGCGTTCACCAGAGCTGCTGCAGGTGATCGTTGGGGGACTCTTTCCGAGCCACGACCCAAGTCCATGGCCCCCCGCCGCCGTAGACGTGTCCCATGACCAGCGTTCCAGTATCCCAGACCTTAACGCTGTCATAGCGACGGAAGGGTGGACGGCTCAGCCGAACACCCGTGACCACGTGGGCACCGACAACGGCACAACGGGGGTCGGCGACGAGGCGACGGTGACGAATGATGAACTCATTGCGATAGCAAAGTCGCTAAAGGTGAACAAAGCGCCGGGACCGGATGGTATTCCGAACCTGGCCATCAAGACGGCTATCTTGCTGGATCCCGAAATGTTCAGGGTGGTGATGCAAAAGTGTCTGGACGAGGGCGTCTTCCCGGACGCCTGAAAATTCAGACCCTTGTGTTGCTACCAAAGACAGGGAAGCCACCAGGAGATACATCGGCATATAGACCAATATGTCTGTTGGATGCAGCGGGTAAGGTGCTCGAGAGGGTAATCCTCAACAGACTGACAACATACACGGAGGGTATACGCGGTCTGTCAAGTTCCCTAAAGGGAAGTCGACGGTGGATGCCATCCTGTCCGTCACCAAGACGGCCGAGGTGGCAATCCAGCGCAAGAGGCGAGGAGTACGATACTGTGCGGTGGTCACCCTTGACGTGAGGAATGCGTTCAATAGCGCCAGTTGGGCGGCTATCGCCGACTCGCTCCAACGCCTTCAGGTTCCTGGGTACCTGTACAAGATTCTCGGAAGCTACTTCCAGAATCGCGTACTGGTATATAATACAGAGGCAGGCCAGAAACGTGTGCAGATCACCGCGGGCGTCTCGCAAGGTTCGATCCTGGGTCCGGTGTTATGGAACACGATGTACGACGAGGTACTGCGGCTTGAGTTCCCGAGCGGGGTAAAGATCGTCGGGTTCGCAGACGACATCACCCTGGAGATATGTGGTGAATCCATCGAGGAGGTCGAGTTAACGGCCTCACACTCCATTGGCATTGTGGAGAGATGGATGAGCTCCAGGCAATTGGAGCTAGCCCACCATAAGACCGAGGTCACGGTGGTGAACAATCGAAAATCGGAGCAACATGCGACGATTAGTGCAGGTAACTGCACAGTAGAATCGAAGAGGTTCTTGAGGTATCTTGGGGTTATGATCGACGACAAGCTGTCCTTTGTCAGTCACGTCGATTACGCTTGCAAGAAAGCCTCTATGGCTATATCGGCATTATCCCGCATGATGTCGAATAGCTCGGCGGTGCAAGGGAGTAAGCGTAAACTCCTGGCCAGTGTCGCCCTGTCCATACTTAGGTACGGCGGGCCGGCATGGATCACCGCCTTGAGTACCAAGAGCTACGCAAATAAGCTCGAGAGTACACACAGGCTTATGTGCCTAAGAGTGGTGAGTGCATACCGAACGGTATCACGCGACGCGGTCTGTGTCCTAGCGGGGATGATGCCAATAGGCATCGTCATAAAAGAGGACGTAGAGTGCTTCGAGCAACGTGGAACAAGAGGTATCCGAAAGACCACTAGAGCCGCATCCATGGTTAAGTGGCAGAGGGAATGGAATAACTCCACCAAAGGTCGGTGGACCCACCGACTAATCCCGGAATTAACCGGGTGAGTCGGTAGGCGACACGGTGAAGTGAACTTCCACTTAACGCAGATATTGTCTGGCCACGGCTGTTTTAGACAATACCTGCATAAATATGGGCATGCACAGTACTCCGCATGCAGTGAGTGCGCGGGAGTCGAAGAAACTGCAGAACATGTGTTTTTCGCATGTCCTCGCTTTGACGGCGCGAGATCCGGCATGATGGCCGTATGCGGTCGCGACACGACTCCGGATAACTTGGTCCAGAGGATGTGTCAAGACCGGGACGTCTGGGACGCGGTATGCGTAGCAGCCTCCCAGATCGTCCTTGATCTCCAACAAAAATGGCGAAACGACCAAAGGCAGGTCGCAGGGACCACCTAACTACTAAAGCCCTAAGTAGTTAGACATAGTGGGTGCTTAACAAGCACAATAGCCCCCTCCCCGAAGTAATACCGAAAGGTGGTTCCGGGGAGGGACCAGGGCTAAAGGCACGGGTGGGTTTTTAGTGGGTCGAGGAGTTGGCACCCTCATCTCCACACCCTGAGTTCTTCAGGTGTCTGGTTGCAGATTTTCCATCCCGTCTAAAAAAAAAAAAAGACGAGCGCGAAGCCGAGACGGCTGGCTGGCTGGCTGGCTGGCTGGCTGGCTGGCTGGTCGGCCGCGGGAGGGTTCCGGCCGCGTGCATCCCATGTGCGCGCGTGTCCGTCGAGACGTGTGCGAGTGCAGAGTTAGAGAAGTCCCCACCTTGGCGTGGCATATGCGTATGCATGTGCGCGCCGTGGTGTGTGGACTTCTTTATTTTGCTTAAGTCCCCGTGCGCCTGGAAGTAGGCCACACCTGCCACATTTGAGGGATGAAAAAATGTACAAGTCCCGAACCCGATGGCCCATGGCCTGGCCGAGTACCAGGCCGTAGTGCACGTTTGGCTGGTCTGCAAGGCTGGTGGGCGAACGACAGCGAGCAAAAAATTTTACAAGTCCCGTACCCGATGGGCCATGGCCTTGCAGAGTACCAGACCGTAGTGCACGTTTGGCTGGTCTGCAACGCTGGTGGGCGAACGACAGCGAGCAAAAAATTTTACAAGTCCCGGACCCGATGGCCCATGGCCTTGCAGAGAACCAGACCGTAGTG
>JAHHFK020001277.1:35000-47500 GCA_024533555.2 Aedes koreicus | reverse complement strand
TAAGAAGGCCGATCCTAAAAACGGTGGATCGGCTGGAGCCAATGGACAGAGGGGTGCCAACGCTGGCAAAAAGGGAGCCGTACACACCAAGAGTATAGGTGTGGGCACCGGCCCCCTGAAAAGCGCTGGCACCAAACGATCCGAGACTGACAACGTCCAAAAGGGTGTTGTGCCAACCACGGCAGTTGGTACTGATCCCATGTCGGACGTTGAGAAATCTGGTCCTGGCCAAGATGAGGAAAAGCAGCTCCTCAAGGACCAGGTGGAAAGTCTCATCCGAGATGTAGCCAGACTAAGGGAAAAGTACAAAAACCTCAAAGAGAAAAAATCTCTGGCAGAGAGGGAATGTACGGACATGGTTGACAGGATCGAACGAGTAGGCAAGAACACCCCATCCAGTGAGGATGACGGTGGCGCTCCTCTTACCCGCCGTAAGAGAAAGCAAATTGCCGAAACCTCAGACGAAAACGTTAGGAGGAAAAAAAGCCGGAGAAAGGCAGACCCACTAGGGTCTGTTCCCGAGGCCTCGGCAACGGATCGCGAGAGCGATGCTGTTACCGTTGTAGAATAACATCATGTCTGCCACCATGCAACAGACTGATGCAGAGCCACTGAACATTGTACTACAATGGAACGCGCACGGGTTGAGATCAAAGTTATCTGAGATCCAACTCATAGCAAGTAGGCTAAACCCTTGTATCATGGCCCTCCAAGAAACTATGATCAAGGTAGCCGACTTACCCACCGACTACCTCGGGGGTAAGTACAAATGGTATATTAAGCCTCACAAGAATGCCTATATCCACGGTTGTGGATTGGCTGTTAGAGAAGATATACCGCATAAAGTAGTACAACTAGATACTGATTTGGAGGCCACTGCGGTCACCATACAGTTCCCAATGAAGCTCACAGTAGTTAGCTTATACATGGCTCCGAGGTGTAGGGTCGGCAGAGAACAGAATGTCATCGGCAAGTTGGAAGACCTCGTCTCCCAACTGCCTACACCTTATGTGATCCTGGGCGATTTGAATGCGCACCACCCCTCGTGGGGATCACACAAAGATGACATTCGAGGCGAGCGGCTCTTTCAGCTACTGGACAGGTTGGGCTGTCCAGTGCTGAACAATGGCAAACCGACGCGGATCGACTTCTCCTCAGGAGTTGAATCCGCTATCGACCTGTCCATTGCCTCCTGGGATGTGGCTTGCCAGTTTAACTGGCAAGTTCTTGATGACTTACACGGTAGCGACCACTTCCCCATCGTCTTGTCACAGGCTGTAGGCCTCCCGCCTACTGTGACAAGACTTAAGTGGAATTTGAACGAGGCGGATTGGGATGGCTTCGGCAAGGAAGTCTCCCGCAAGATGCCAAATAACGCTATACTCAGCCCAACTGAGTGGATCGAGATCCTAAGTGTGGCCGCGCATCGTTACATCCCAAAGGCCGGAGGTAGAAGCGGTAAGAGATCTGTACCCTGGTGGGGGTCAGATGTTCACACCGCTGTTAAAAGCAGACGTAAAAGTCTGCGAGCGCTACGCCGAATGGCTCCTGACGACCCGTCGCGGGCTGCTAAGTTGATAGAGTTTCAACTTGCCCGGGCCAAGACAAGAAGGGTCATTAAGGAAGCCAAAAGGGCTACATGGTCGGCTTTCACCGCGGACATATCGGAATCCACATGCCCCAGCGAACTGTGGAGGAAGGTTAAGTCCATTGGTGGAAAAAACCGCCATGTAGAGAGGGTCGTTAAACTGGACACCGGTTACACGAACGAACCGGAGCTCATCGCTGAGGCCTTTGCTGATCAATTTGCCAAGGTGTCGGCAAACAGCAATCATAGTGATGAGTTCCGTCGTGTAAAAACACTGGCAGAGGGGAAGTACCGTTGTACCAACAATGGTTCGTGTAGTGACACCACAAACTACAACAGGCTTTTCGACCTAGAGGAGCTCAACTGGGCCCTGCGCCGTGGTGTCGGCAAAGCAGCAGGGTCCGACGATATTGGCTATCCTCTCCTGAGGAAACTGCCACTTATCGGTCGGTTGGCCCTTCTGGACACTTTGAATGAAGTCTGGCAATCCGGCATGATTCCAGACGTGTGGAAGGAAGGGTTGGTCATTCCTATTCCCAAACCAGGGAAGGATAAGACCCAAACAGATGGGTATAGACCTATCACGCTCTTGAGCTGCATGGGGAAAACACTCGAGCGGATGGTTAATCGCCGCCTGTCAACTGAGTTGGAGAGGCATGAGCGAATCCACCCACAGCAACACGCATTTCGATGCGGCTATGGGTCTGAGACGTTCTTCTCCGAACTCGATCATTTATTGGACAAGGCCAAAGCAGAGAACCTACACGTCGATGTAGTATCTCTCGATTTGTCCAAGGCCTATGATATGACATGGAGACTTCCTATCTTGACTACCCTCAAGAAGTGGAAGTTCAAAGGGCGCATGTTGGCTTACGTGGAAAACTTCCTACATAATAGGAAGTTTCGAGTTTTGAACGCCGGCGCAACCTCCAAACCAAGGTTGCTAGAGAATGGCATCCCGCAAGGGTCTGTCATATCTGTCACACTGTTTCTCATTGCGATGAACTCAGTGTTTGAACGCATCCCCGAAAACGTTCACATCCTGGTGTACGCTGACGATATAACCCTCGTAGTATTTGGCAAATACGCGAGGGCAGTCAGAAGCAGAATGCAAAAAGCAGTGGATAATGTGATTGACTGGGCAGAAAGGGTTGGGTTTAGGATTTCCTCCGAGAAGTCTAAAACTATGCACGTCTGCTTTGGTCATACTCACAGGCCAAGGTTACCCCACGTTTGTATCGACGAGCTTGAAGTCAAGACAGTACGGGAAATGAAGCTTCTTGGCGTGACGATCGACCACAAACTGCGTTTTGTGAAGCACGCCAAGGCAGTGAAGTGTAACGTCAACGTCAAGTTGAACGTTCTCCGGGCCCTAAATGGCCGCTTCTCTGAAGCTTCTCGTTGTACTTTGACCAAGATTGCACGGGCTATGATCGTGCCGTGCATACTCTATGGATCGGAGCTATGGAGCAGGGGTGGAATATCCCTGCTTAAAATCCTAACACCTCAATACAATGAGGCCTACAGGATTTGTAGCGGAGCCTTTCGGACCTCACCTATAGCTTCCCTATTGGTGGAATGTGGTAAGGTCCCCTTGGCAAATGTTGTAACTGAAGACTTGGCTATCAAAGCCATGAGGTTGCTTCAAAGGGACCCCTCTCTTTGCTACAGACCTACCGTCTGTAGGGCAAAAGAGTGGTGGCGAGACCTAACGGGAGTAGATTTCCCACGTTGTGTCAGCTTCCTAGGCTGTGGCAACGGGCATGGGACTCTACGCGCCCCAAAGTGGATTGGCGCATCCGGCAGTTATGTGGGGCAAGGGCAAACCCCGAAGTTGCGAAAGCGGCCTATGGGGAAATTGCCTCCACATTTGAAGGCCTGAACCTGTTGTTTACGGATGGCTCGTTAATAGAGGAAGAGGTTGGTTACGGGGTATCTGGGAGGGCCATAAGCCGTTGCGGTCGGTTACCCGGCATCTGCGGTATCTTCTCAGCTGAGGCCTATGCGCTCTTGCAGGCATGCAAGTTGTCAAATGGGACTCAGACTGTTGTTTTCTCGGACTCTGCCAGTTGTCTATCTGCCCTTGAGCATGGGCAGGTGGGACATCCGTGGCTGTTAGAGGCGCAACAGTTTACTAACGTAACCTTTGTCTGGGTACCTGGACACGCAGGTATACCTGGTAATGAGGCGGCTGATAAACTGGCAAACCAGGGTCGTCATGCTCAGCTGAGGGACCTACCTGTCCCGTACAGCGACGTTACCCGCTGGGTGAAGCGAACCTCCCGATGCGCGTGGGAGGAATCATGGTATAACAACCGAGAAGCGTTCCTACGGCGTATCAAAAATACTACACAAGAGTGGAAAGACATGCCCTACCCTCGAGATCAGAAGATTCTGACTCGGCTGAGGATAGGTCACACGCGACTCACTCACGGGCCACGTATCAACGGTAGTAAGGCCTACTGCCAAGGGTGCGGAGCGGATTTAGATGTTAATCATCTATTAGTGGAGTGCCCTGCTAGGGCACAATTGAGGGCGGAAACGGGAGTTATAGGCACAATACGTGAAGTATTGTATAACGACCGTAGTACAGAATTATCTGTACTAAAGTACCTGAGGGCGCTGGACTTGTATGATAAAATATAAGCCAGCGAATAGAGGTCGAACTTCAAAAAGAAAGTAATGACTACTGACCACAGTCATAGACCTCGCAATCGGCCTGTAAATAAGGGTCAATGATGTCATATCGAACGTCTTGTAGGTTTCGATGAGGGATACAAGGGAAAAGAGCGAATAAAATAGGAAAAGAGGGAATGGGGAGCACACTATTGCGCTCAGGTGCTTGCGGTCCTTATGCCGTCTCGAATGAACTAAAACGTCTACAGCAGACGTACAGTTTAAAGAGACGTTAATATAATGAATCACAGCTACGAAGCCGGGCAAATGCGGGCGCCAATGAACACTCGTGTCTGGTGGACCGACTGCGGTCGTCAACCTGTTAACTTGTGACCTCATGGCGCCCGAACTCTGACTCTTACCTCCACGAGGTGCTCGGTGGGATGCTAGGTGGTGACGTGTCACTACCTAGTATGCGAACAAGTCCAGGGTGGTCCGAAGGAGCTGAGTGTGTGCAGGGGGTACCTAGTCATGTCTTAGGGCCCCCGACTACCGTGCTCAACCTTTCTGGCGGCAGTCAGTTTGTCTACCGGACGATAAATAAGTAGACGGCGGAATCGTGCTGGCTTAGGGTCGGTTCTTGTTGAATATGGGCTGTAATGGCCCATATGGACCTTCTTGATGCGTCTGCGAGGAAGCAACGGAGCAATTCGGCATACTGCTGGAACCTGCCGTCTTATGTTTTCCGGTCGGTGTGATAGGGGTGAGCCGCCGTCCTACTTTTGCATCCCCTAGTTGAACGAATAGGGGCTCGACTCCGGCGGCTTCGGCACGAGAGGGTCAGCTCCGTAAGAATCAGATGCATGGCCAACCAACATCTGATTATGGAGGGTCGGCGGACCCTGGCGAACAATAAACGCGATAAGATTGTTCTCCTTATGGAAACAATCGAAGGGGATGAAGGCACGACCTGGGACCACCTCGATGTGGCATTAACTGTCCAACGTTCTGTTGGGCATGCCGTTGATGCACACACCGAGCAAGGTGGCAAAAGGTACGTGTTCGAAGTCAGCGATCCTGCTGATGCTGAAAAGCTGAAGCAGATCTCGAAGCTGGCAAGTGGTCGCAAGGTGAGAGTTGGTTCGCATCCAACTCTTAACCGAGTGCGTTGCGTGGTGTCCAGTGCCGACATCGTTAACGTGCGTGACGAGGTTCTACTGGAGCATTTTGCTACCCAAGGTGTAGTAGATGTCCATAGGATCTCTCGAAAGGTCGGCGACAAGAAGGTGAACACCTCCACCGTGGTGTTAACCCTCGAGGGCCTCAGTTATCCTGAAAAGGTAACTTTTGGGCTCTTGAAAATAGCAACGCGGGCTTATTATGAACTACCGTTGCAGTGTTACAACTGCTACGGTTACGGACATGGCAAAGCCGGTTGTAAAAGCAAGACCCGATGCCGGGTCTGCTCTGCGGAGCATGAGATTGCCGCAAAGTGCACAGCAAAGGCCTTTTGCTCGAACTGTCGCGGCAATCACCAGCCAACTAGCCGTAAATGCCCCATTTACGCAAGGGAAGCTGGTATTCTCAAGTTGAAGACTGACTTGAGCGTCTCCTACCGAGATGCCAAAAAGGTCTACAACAAGGAGAATAATGCCCGGGGGACTTATGCCCGGACGGCAAAGTCCGCGTCTGTTGCAGCCCTTCAGCAACAGGCCGTTTCTCTCGCTCCTCCGGCGAAGAAACAAAAGAAAAAGTCCAGGCCTAAGGCTAAGAAGGCCGATCCTAAAAACGGTGGATCGGCTGGAGCCAATGGACAGAGGGGTGCCAACGCTGGCAAAAAGGGAGCCGTACACACCAAGAGTATAGGTGTGGGCACCGGCCCCCTGAAAAGCGCTGGCACCAAACGATCCGAGACTGACAACGTCCAAAAGGGTGTTGTGCCAACCACGGCAGTTGGTACTGATCCCATGTCGGACGTTGAGAAATCTGGTCCTGGCCAAGATGAGGAAAAGCAGCTCCTCAAGGACCAGGTGGAAAGTCTCATCCGAGATGTAGCCAGACTAAGGGAAAAGTACAAAAACCTCAAAGAGAAAAAATCTCTGGCAGAGAGGGAATGTACGGACATGGTTGACAGGATCGAACGAGTAGGCAAGAACACCCCATCCAGTGAGGATGACGGTGGCGCTCCTCTTACCCGCCGTAAGAGAAAGCAAATTGCCGAAACCTCAGACGAAAACGTTAGGAGGAAAAAAAGCCGGAGAAAGGCAGACCCACTAGGGTCTGTTCCCGAGGCCTCGGCAACGGATCGCGAGAGCGATGCTGTTACCGTTGTAGAATAACATCATGTCTGCCACCATGCAACAGACTGATGCAGAGCCACTGAACATTGTACTACAATGGAACGCGCACGGGTTGAGATCAAAGTTATCTGAGATCCAACTCATAGCAAGTAGGCTAAACCCTTGTATCATGGCCCTCCAAGAAACCATGATCAAGGTAGCCGACTTACCCACCGACTACCTCGGGGGTAAGTACAAATGGTATATCAAGCCTCACAAGAATGCCTATATCCACGGTTGTGGATTGGCTGTTAGAGAAGATATACCGCATAAAGTAGTACAACTGGATACTGATTTGGAGGCCACTGCGGTCACCATACAATTCCCAATGAAGCTCACAGTAGTTAGCTTATACATGGCTCCGAGGTGTAGGGTCGGCAGAGAACAGAATGTCATCGGCAAGTTGGAAGACCTCGTCTCCCAACTGCCTACACCTTATGTGATCCTGGGCGATTTGAATGCGCACCACCCCTCGTGGGGATCACACAAAGATGACATTCGAGGCGAGCGGCTCTTTCAGCTACTGGACAGGTTGGGCTGTCCAGTGCTGAACAATGGCAAACCGACGCGGATCGACTTCTCCTCAGGAGTTGAATCCGCTATCGACCTGTCCATTGCCTCCTGGGATGTGGCTTGCCAGTTTAACTGGCAAGTTCTTGATGACTTACACGGTAGCGACCACTTCCCCATCGTCTTGTCACAGGCTGTAGGCCTCCCGCCTACTGTGACAAGACTTAAGTGGAATTTGAACGAGGCGGATTGGGATGGCTTCGGCAAGGAAGTCTCCCGCAAGATGCCAAATAACGCTATACTCAGCCCAACTGAGTGGATCGAGATCCTAAGTGTGGCCGCGCATCGTTACATCCCAAAGGCCGGAGGTAGAAGCGGTAAGAGATCTGTACCCTGGTGGGGGTCAGATGTTCACACCGCTGTTAAAAGCAGACGTAAAAGTCTGCGAGCGCTACGCCGAATGGCTCCTGACGACCCGTCGTGGGCTGCTAAGTTGATAGAGTTTCAACTTGCCCGGGCCAAGACAAGAAGGGTCATTAAGGAAGCCAAAAGGGCTACATGGTCGGCTTTCACCGCGGACATATCGGAATCCACATGCCCCAGCGAACTGTGGAGGAAGGTTAAGTCCATTGGTGGAAAAAACCGCCATGTAGAGAGGGTCGTTAAACTGGACACCGGTTACACGAACGAACCGGAGCTCATCGCTGAGGCCTTTGCTGATCAATTTGCCAAGGTGTCGGCAAACAGCAATCATAGTGATGAGTTCCGTCGTGTAAAAACACTGGCAGAGGGGAAGTACCGTTGTACCAACAATGGTTCGTGTAGTGACACCACTAACTACAACAGGCTTTTCGACCTAGAGGAGCTCAACTGGGCCCTGCGCCGTGGTGTCGGCAAAGCAGCAGGGTCCGACGATATTGGCTATCCTCTCCTGAGGAAACTGCCACTTATCGGTCGGTTGGCCCTTCTGGACACTTTGAATGAAGTCTGGCAATCCGGCATGATTCCAGACGTGTGGAAGGAAGGGTTGGTCATTCCTATTCCCAAACCAGGGAAGGATAAGACCCAAACAGATGGGTATAGACCTATCACGCTCTTGAGCTGCATGGGGAAAACACTCGAGCGGATGGTTAATCGCCGCCTGTCAACTGAGTTGGAGAGGCATGAGCGGATCCACCCACAGCAACACGCATTTCGATGCGGCTATGGGTCGGAGACGTTCTTCTCCGAACTCGATCATTTATTGGACAAGGCCAAAGCAGAGAACCTACACGTCAATGTAGTATCGCTCGATTTGCCCAAGGCCTATGATATGACATGGAGACTTCCTATCTTGACTACCCTCAAGAAGTGGAAGTTCAAAGGGCGCATGTTGGCTTACGTGGAAAACTTCCTACATAATAGGAAGTTTCGAGTTTTGAACGCCGGCGCAACCTCCAAACCAAGGTTGCTAGAGAATGGCATCCCGCAAGGGTCTGTCATATCTGTCACACTGTTTCTCATTGCGATGAACTCAGTGTTTGAACGCATCCCCGAAAACGTTCACATCCTGGTGTACGCTGACGATATAACCCTCGTAGTATTTGGCAAATACGCGAGGGCAGTCAGAAGCAGAATGCAAAAAGCAGTGGATAATGTGATTGACTGGGCAGAAAGGGTTGGGTTTAGGATTTCCTCCGAGAAGTCTAAAACTATGCACGTCTGCTTTGGTCATACTCACAGGCCAAGGTTACCCCACGTTTGTATCGACGAGCTTGAAGTCAAGACAGTACGGGAAATGAAGCTTCTTGGCGTGACGATCGACCATAAACTACGTTTTGTGAAGCACGCCAAGGCAGTGAAGTGTAACGTCAACGTCAAGTTGAACGTTCTCCGGGCCCTAGCACGGAGGCAGATGCCAGTGCTAGGAAGGGGACAAGCGATAACCCCAGGCGGGGCAGGGAAGCCCCATGGAATAAGGTGAGGAAAAAGAGAAATAAAACCAAAAAAGAAAAAGATAAGCGACAGGTGGCCCGCAAGCGTAACCGCGGAGAGGCCCTCATCGTTAAGACCGAGGCGTCAAAGTACTCCGAGGTCTTGAAAGCGATGCGCGGGGACGCTAAACTGGCAGGCCTAGGCGCCGACGTGCGGAGTATACACCGTACCCGCACCGGCGAAATGCTCCTGGAGCTTAAAAAAGCGACAACGCTTAAGGGCCCGGCGTATAGAGACCTGGCAAAACAGGCCTTAGGTGAGGGTGTGGAGGTGCGCGCCCTCGTCTCGCAGGTGACGATCCAGTGTAAAAACCTGGATGAGATCACCGAGGCAGACGAGATCTCCACTGCACTGAAGGAACAGTGCAAGGTCGAGGTTGCCGCCGCAGACATACGTCTGAGGAAGGGTCCACTCGGGACCCAGGTGGCAACCCTGAGGGTAGCGGCAGTCGACGCAGACGCGGCGTTGAAAGTGGCGAAGGTGAAGGTGGGATGGTCAATATGCCCATTAAGCCTGCACCAGCCGCCGAAGGCATGTTTCAGATGCCTAGAGAGCGGGCACATGTCCTGGGAATGCAAAGGCCCAGATAGGAGCAACATGTGCAGAAAGTGTGGCAGCACTAGCCACAAGGCGCGGGATTGCAAAGGTCCCCCCAAATGCTTGATGTGCGCCGGGAAACCGAACGATAAGCACGTCATGGGGGGGGGGCAAGTGCCCGGCCGCTAAGGGTATACCAACGAGCCAACCGTAATGCAGGTAACCCAACTAAACCTGAACCATTGTGAGGCAGCCCAGCAACTGCTGTGTCAGACAGTTAGCGAGTCGGCATCGGATATCGCCATAATTTCCGACCCATACCGCATCCCATCCGGTAACGGGAACTGGTTTGCGGACAGGTCTAATATGGCGGCATTATGGACGACGGGCAAGCACCCGGTTCAGGAGGTTGTGTCCCACACAAACGAAGGCTTCGTGGTTGTAAAAGTGAATGGAGTGTTCTTCTGCAGCTGCTACGCACCGCCAAGGTGGTCGATCGAACAGTTTTCCAATATGCTCGATCGGATGACAACGGAGCTAACTGGCCAGAACCCGTTGGTAATAGCGGGGGACTTCAACGCTTGGGCGCTCGAGTGGGGGAGCCGCCTTACCAACCCTAGGGGCCAGATTCTTCTGGAGGCCTTGGCTAGGCTCAATGTAGACCTAGCCAACGTGGGTACCAAGAGTACCTACCATAGAAACGGAGCGGAATCGATTATCGATATAACATTTAGCAGTCCTGGGCTAATTAGCAATTGGAGGGTGGATGATGGCTACACCCATAGCGACCACTTGGCGGTACGTTATTGTATCGTCCACAATACAAGGCAGCGTGCGGAAGGAGGAGCATCCACTCCATTCGCCCGCAGATGGAGGACGTCCTACTTTGATGTAGAGGTTTTGAGAGGCGCTTGAGAGGGAACGAAACTTACGCGAAACCCAGGAACCTTGCGGCGAAAGACTCGTTATGACACTTACACGAGCGTGCGATGCGACCATGCCGAGGGAAGTCAAACCGAGGAATGGAAGATCGCCGGTGTATTGGTGGACGGAGTCGATCGCCGACCTCCGAAGAACATACCTCCACGCAAGACGGAGGGTGCAAAGAGCGCGGTCAGACGCCGATAGAATCGAGCATAGAGGGGCGCTAGTCGCCGCGAAGGCCGCACTAAAGAGGGAGATAAAGGCCAGCAAGCGAGCCTGCTTCGAGGGTCTGTGTCAGAAGGCCAATACGAATCCGTGGGGTGACGCCTACCGGGTTGTAATGGCCAAAACCAGAGGATCGGCGGCTCCAACCGAGCGTTCACCAGAGCTGCTGCAGGTGATCGTTGGGGGACTCTTTCCGAGCCACGACCCAAGTCTCTGGCCCCCCGCCGCCGTAGACGTGTCCCATGACCAGCGTTCCAGTATCCCAGACCTTAACGCAGTCATAGCGACGGAAGGGTGGACGGCTCAGCCGAACACCCGTGACCACGTGGGCACCGACAACGGCACAACGGGGGTCGGCGACGAGGCGACGGTGACGAATGATGAACTCATTGCGATAGCAAAGTCGCTAAAGGTGAACAAAGCGCCGGGACCGGATGGTATTCCGTACCTGGCCATCAAGACGGCTATCTTGCTGGATCCCGAAATGTTCAGGGTGGTGATGCAAAAGTGTCTGGACGAGGGCGTCTTCCCGGACGCCTGGAAAATTCAGACCCTTGTGTTGCTACCAAAGACAGGGAAGCCACCAGGAGATCCATCGGCATATAGACCAATATGTCTGTTGGATACAGCGGGTAAGGTGCTCGAGAGGGTAATCCTCAACAGACTGACAACATACACGGAGGGTATACGCGGTCTGTCAAGTAATCAGTTTGGCTTCCGTAAAGGGAAGTCGACGGTGGATGCCATCCTGTCCGTCACTAAGACGGCCGAGGTGGCAATCCAGCGCAAGAGGCGAGGAGTACGATACTGTGCGGTGGTCACCCTTGACGTGAGTAATGCGTTTAATAGCGCCAGTTGGGCGGCTATCGCCGACTCGCTCCAACGCCTCCAGGTTCCTGGGTACCTGTACAAGATTCTCGGAAGCTACTTCCAGAATCGCGTACTGGTATATAATACAGAGGCAGGCCAGAAACGTGTGCAGATCACCGCAGGCGTCCCGCAAGGTTCGATCCTGGGTCCGGTGTAATGGAACACGATGTACGACGAGGTACTGCGGCTTGAGTTCCCGAGCGGGGTAAAGATCGTCGGGTTCGCACAATATCCCCCTCCCCGAAGTAATACCGAAAGGTGGTTCCGGGGAGGGACCACGGCTAAAGGCACGGGTGGGTTTTTAGTGGGTCGAGGAGTTGGCCCCCTCATCCCCACACCCTGAGTTCTTCAGGTGTCTGGTTGCAGATTTTCCATCCCGTCTAAAAAAAAAAAAAAAGACTACCCTTGCTTGGAGGTTGCCGCGAAGGCCGAGCCGGCTGGGGAGGGTTCCGCGGGAGGGTTCCGGCCCCGTGAATCCCATGTGCGCGCGTGTCCGTCGAGACGTGTGAGAGTGCAGAGTTAGAGAAGTCCCCACCATGGCGTGGCATATGCGTATGCATGTGCGCGCCGTGGTGTGTGGACTTCTCTATTTTGCTTAAGTCCCCGTGCGCCTGGAAGTAGGCCACACCTGCCACACCTGAGGGATGAAAAAATGTACAAGTCCCGGACCCGATGGCCCATGGCCTGGCCGAGTACCAGGCCGTAGTGCACGTTTGGCTGGTCTGCAAGGCTGGTGGACGAACGACAGCGAGCAAAAAATTTTACAAGTCCCGGACCCGATGGGCCATGGCCTTGCAGAGTACCAGACCGTAGTGCACGTTTGGCTGGTCTGCAACGCTGGTGGGCGAACGACAGCGAGCAAAAAATTTTACAAGTCCCGGACCCGATGGCCTATGGCCTTGCAGAGTACCAGACCG
>JAHHFK020001277.1:20000-27500 GCA_024533555.2 Aedes koreicus | reverse complement strand
ACGGTGACGAATGATGAACTCATTGCGATAGCAAAGTCGCTAAAGGTGAACAAAGCGCCGGGACCGGATGGTATTCCGAACCTGGCCATCAAGACGGCTATCTTGCTGGATCCCGAAATGTTCAGGGTGGTGATGCAAAAGTGTCTGGACGAGGGCGTCTTCCCGGACGCCTGGAAAATTCAGACCCTTGTGTTGCTACCAAAGACAGGGAAGCCACCAGGAGATCCATCGGCATATAGACCAATATGTCTGTTGGATACAGCGGGTAAGGTGCTCGAGAGGGTAATCCTCAACAGACTGACAACATACACGGAGGGTATACGCGGTCTGTCAAGTAATCAGTTTGGCTTCCGTAAAGGGAAGTCGACGGTGGATGCCATCCTGTCCGTCACCAAGACGGCCGAGGTGGCAATCCAGCGCAAGAGGCGAGGAGTACGATACTGTGCGGTGGTCACCCTTGACGTGAGGAATGCGTTCAATAGCGCCAGTTGGGCGGCTATCGCCGACTCGCTCCAACGCCTCCAGGTTCCTGGGTACCTGTACAAGATTCTCGGAAGCTACTTCCAGAATCGCGTACTGGTATATAATACAGAGGCAGGCCAGAAACGTGTGCAGATCACCGCAGGCGTCCCGCAAGGTTCGATCCTGGGTCCGGTGTAATGGAACACGATGTACGACGAGGTACTGCGGCTTGAGTTCCCGAGCGGGGTAAAGATCGTCGGGTTCGCAGACGACATCACCCTGGAGATATGTGGTGAATCCATCGAGGAGGTCGAGTTAACGGCCTCACACTCCATTGGCATTGTGGAGAGATGGATGAGCTCCAGGCAATTGGAGCTAGCCCACCATAAGACCGAGGTCACGGTGGTGAACAATCGGAAATCGGAGCAACATGCGACGATTAGTGCAGGTAACTGCACAGTAGAATCGAAGAGGTTCTTGAGGTATCTTGGGGTTATGATCAACGACAAGCTGTCCTTTGTCAGTCACGTCGATTACGCTTGCAAGAAAGCCTCTATGGCTATATCGGCATTATCCCGCATGATGTCGAATAGCTCGGCGGTGCAAGGGAGTAAGCGTAAACTCCTGGCCAGTGTCACCCTGTCCATACTTAGGTACGGCGGGCCGGCATGGATCACCGCCTTGAGTACCAAGAGCTACGCAAATAAGCTCGAGAGTACACACAGGCTTATGTGCCTAAGAGTGGTGAGTGCATACCGAACGGTATCACCCCACGCGGTCTGCGTCCTAGCGGGGATGATGCCAATAGGCATCGTCATAAAAGAGGACGTAGAGTGCTTCGAGCAACGTGGAACAAGAGGTATCCGAAAGACCACTAGAGCCGCATCCATGGTTAAGTGGCAGAGGGAATGGAACAACTCCACCAAAGGTCGGTTCTTCAGGGAAACACCAAAGGCGCAAAAAACATAACTTGAGTTGTGCGGGATTACGGGCGCGGCTCTTCGCAGCGTCCCTCCATCCCCGGGTGTTGTATCCGGCATGCGGTGGTGGCTCCCTCGGGGGCCCGCCACCGTGCCACAACATACCGTGAGTGTGCAGGATGTGACCCGAAAGATGGTGAACTATGCCTGATCAGGTTGAAGTCAGGGGAAACCCTGATGGAGGACCGAAGCAGTTCTGACGTGCAAATCGATTGTCAGAATTGGGCATAGGGGCGAAAGACCAATCGAACCATCTAGTAGCTGGTTCCCTCCGAAGTTTCCCTCAGGATAGCTGGAGCACGCAACGTTTCGAACTCTATTCTTATCTGGTAAAGCGAATGATTAGAGGCCTTAGGTTCGAAATGATCTTAACCTATTCTCAAACTATAAATGGGTACGTACCATAGCATTCTTGCATGATGTTATTGCAACGTTGACGCCGGGCCGCCCCCTGTCAGGGCGCGCCATCGAAGCGGCGTAGAAGATATCTGTGTGCTTAGTGGGCCAAGTTTTGGTAAGCAGAACTGGTGCTGTGGGATGAACCAAACGTAATGTTACGGCGCCTAAATAAACGACGCATCATAGATACCATGAAAGGTGTTGATTGCTACAGACAGCAGGACGGTGGACATGGAAGTCGTCATCCGCTAAGGAGTGTGTAACAACTCACCTGCCGAAGCAATTAGCCCTTAAAATGGATGGCGCTTAAGTCGTTTGCCTATACATTACCGCTGGCGTACAAGTGGTGCAGCGCGACCGCACGACTGCACTTTGAGACGCCAGCGAGTAGGAGGGTCTGGTGGTGTGCGTTGAAGTGCCTGACGTAAGCCGACATGGAGCCGCCACTAGCACAGATCTTGGTGGTAGTAGCAAATATTCGAATGAGATCTTGGATGACTGAAGTGGGGGAGGGTTTCGTGTCAACAGCAGTTGAACACGAGTTAGCCAATCCTAAGCTCTATGGGAAACCTGATATATATTAAGCATTTAACCAAATACGAACCACCCAGTGCGGATTGTCGATGCACCACAGCCTTGTGATATATTGAATGAGCGAAAGGGAATCCGGTTACAATTCCGGAGCCTGTTGGGTATACGTTTGCATTGGCGTCCCATACCGGAAACGGTAGCGCCTTTGTAATCATGGCAACATGAATCCTTTTCTTCGAGAAGCCAACAAGAGATATCGGAAGAGTTTTCTTTTCTGTTTTACAGTCACACTAGCCATGGAAGTCTTTCATAGAGAGATATGGTTGGACAGGCTGGTAGAGCATGGTATTAAATTGCTGTGTCGATATTCTCTTCTTGGACCTTGAAAATCGAAGACTGGGGCACGCAAACTCCCAACAGCTTGTACCGAATCCGCAGCAGGTCTCCAAGGTTTAGAGTCTCTAGTCGATAGATTAATGTAGGTAAGGGAAGTCGGCAAATTAGATCCGTAACTTCGGGATAAGGATTGGCTCTGAAGACTGGGATGACTCGGGCTATGCCGGCGCCTCGCGGTGTCGGTTTGCCTCAATGCGTTTCCTCCCCGGGTGCCCGGGTGCCCCTTTCGCGAGGGGTGCTCCCCCGGGGGCGCTGCAGTCATCGCCAAACAGTCAATTCAGAACTGGCACGGCTGAGGGAATCCGACTGTCTAATTAAAACAAAGCATTGTGATGGCCTCAACAGGTGTTGACACAATGTGATTTCTGCCCAGTGCTCTGAATGTCAACGTGAAGAAATTCAAGCAAGCGCGGGTAAACGGCGGGGATAGGAGCAACATGTGCAGAAGGTGTGGCAGCACTAGCCACAAGGCGCGGGATTGCAAAGGTCCCCCCAAATGCTTGATGTGCGCCGGGAAACCGGACGATAAGCACGTCATGGGGGGGGGGGCAAGTGCCCGGCCGCTAAGGGTATACCAACGAGCCAACCGTAATGCAGGTAACCCAACTAAACCTGAACCATTGTGAGGCAGCCCAGCAACTGCTGTGTCAGACAGTTAGCGAGTCGGCATCGGATATCGCCATAATTTCCGACCCATACCGCATCCCATCCGGCAACGGGAACTGGTTTGCGGACAGGTCTAATATGGCGGCATTATGGACGACGGGCAAGCACCCGGTTCAGGAGGTTGTGTCCAACACAAACGAAGGCTTCGTGGTTGTAAAAGTGAATGGAGTGTTCTTCTGCAGCTGCTACGCACCGCCAAGGTGGTCGATCGAACAGTTTTCCAATATGCTCGATCGGATGACAACGGAGCTAACTGGCCTGAACCCGTTGGTAACAGCGGGGGACTTCAACGCTTGGGCGCTCGAGTGGGGGAGCCGCCTTACCAACCCTAGGGGCCAGATTCTTCTGGAGGCCTTGGCTAGGCTCAATGTAGACCTAGCCAACGTGGGTACCAAGAGTACCTACCATAGAAACGGAGCGGAATCGATTATCGATATAACATTTAGCAGTCCTGGGCTAATTAGCAATTGGAGGGTGGATGATGGCTACACCCATAGCGACCACTTGGCGGTACGTTATTGTATCGTCCACAATACAAGGCAGCGTGCGGAAGGAGGAGCATCCACTCCATTCGCCCGCAGATGGAGGACGTCCTACTTTGATGTAGAGGTTTTTAAAGAGGCGCTTGAGAGGGAACGAAACTTACGCGAAACCCAGGAACCTTGCGGCGAAAGACTCGTTATGACACTTACACGAGCGTGCGATGCGACCATGCCGAGGGAAGTCAAACCGAGGAATGGAAGATCGCCGGTGTATTGGTGGACGGAGTCGATCGCCGACCTCCGAAGAACATGCCTCCACGCAAGACGGAGGGTGCAAAGAGCGCGGTCAGACGCCGATAAAATCGAGCGTAGAGGGGCGCTAGTCGCCGCGAAGGCCGCACTAAAGAGGGAGATAAAGGCCAGCAAGCAAGCCTGCTTCGAGGGTCTGTGTCAGAAGGCCAATACGAATCTGTGGGGTGACGCCTACCGGGTTGTAATGGCCAAAACCAGAGGATCGGCGGCTCCAACCGAGCGTTCACCAGAGCTGCTGCAGGTGATCGTTGGGGGACTCTTTCCGAGCCACGACCCAAGTCCATGGCCCCCCGCCGCCGTAGACGTGTCCCATGACCAGCGTTCCAGTATCCCAGACCTTAACGCAGTCATAGCGACGGAAGGGTGGACGGCTCAGCCGAACACCCGTGACCACGTGGGCACCGACAACGGCACAACGGGGGTCGGCGACGAGGCGACGGTGACGAATGATGAACTCATTGCGATAGCAAAGTCGCTAAAGGTGAACAAAGCGCCGGGACCGGATGGTATTCCGAACCTGGCCATCAAGACGGCTATCTTGCTGGATCCCGAAATGTTCAGGGTGGTGATGCAAAAGTGTCTGGACGAGGGCGTCTTCCCGGACGCCTGGAAAATTCAGACCCTTGTGTTGCTACCAAAGACAGGGAAGCCACCAGGAGATCCATCGGCATATAGACCAATATGTCTGTTGGATACAGCGGGTAAGGTGCTCGAGAGGGTAATCCTCAACAGACTGACAACATACACGGAGGGTATACGCGGTCTGTCAAGTAATCAGTTTGGCTTCCGTAAAGGGAAGTCGACGGTGGATGCCATCCTGTCCGTCACTAAGACGGCCGAGGTGGCAATCCAGCGCAAGAGGCGAGGAGTACGATACTGTGCGGTGGTCACCCTTGACGTGAGGAATGCGTTCAATAGCGCCAGTTGGGCGGCTATCGCCGACTCGCTCCAACGCCTTCAGGTTCCTGGGTACCTGTACAAGATTCTCGGAAGCTACTTCCAGAATCGCGTACTGGTATATAATACAGAGGCAGGCCAGAAACGTGTGCAGATCACCGCAGGCGTCCCGCAAGGTTCGATCCTGGGTCCGGTGTTATGGAACACGATGTACGACGAGGTACTGCGGCTTGAGTTCCCGAGCGGGGTAAAGATCGTCGGGTTCGCAGACGACATCACCCTGGAGATATGTGGTGAATCCATCGAGGAGGTCGAGTTAACGGCCTCACACTCCATTGGCATTGTGGAGAGATGGATGAGCTCCAGGCAATTGGAGCTAGCCCACCATAAGACCGAGGTCACGGTGGTGAACAATCGGAAATCGGAGCAACATGCGACGATTAGTGCAGGTAACTGCACAGTAGAATCGAAGAGGTTCTTGAGGTATCTTGGGGTTATGATCGACGACAAGCTGTCCTTTGTCAGTCACGTCGATTACGCTTGCAAGAAAGCCTCTATGGCTATATCGGCATTATCCCGCATGATGTCGAATAGCTCGGCGGTGCAAGGGAGTAAGCGTAAACTCCTGGCCAGTGTCACCCTGTCCATACTTAGGTACGGCGGGCCGGCATGGATCACCGCCTTGAGTACCAAGAGCTACGCAAATAAGCTCGAGAGTACACACAGGCTTATGTGCCTAAGAGTGGTGAGTGCATACCGAACGGTATCACGCGACGCGGTCTGCGTCCTAGCGGGGATGATGCCAATAGGCATCGTCATAAAAGAGGACGTAGAGTGCTTCGAGCAACGTGGAACAAGAGGTATCCGAAAGACCACTAGAGCCGCATCCATGGTTAAGTGGCAGAGGGAATGGAACAACTCCACCAAAGGTCGGTGGACCCACCGACTAATCCCGGAATTAACCGGGTGGGTCGGTAGGCGACACGGTGAAGTGAACTTCCACTTAACGCAGATATTGTCTGGCCACGGCTGTTTTAGACAATACCTGCATAAATATGGGCATGCACAGTCCTCCGCATGCAGTGAGTGCGCGGGAGTCGAAGAAACTGCAGAACATGTGTTTTTCGCATGTCCTCGCTTCGACGGCGCGAGATCCGGCATGATGGCCGTATGCGGTCGCGACACGACTCCGGATAACTTGGTCCAGAGGATGTGTCAAGACCGGGACGTCTGGGACGCGGTATGCGTAGCAGCCTCCCAGATCGTCCTTGATCTCCAACAAAAATGGCGAAACGACCAAAGGCAGGTCGCAGGGACCACCTAACTACTAAAGCCCTAAGTAGTTAGACATAGTGGGTGCTTAACAAGCACAATAGCCCCCTCCCCGAAGTAATACCGAAAGGTGGTTCCGGGGAGGGACCAGGGCTAAAGGCACGGGTGGGTTTTTAGTGGGTCGAGGAGTTGGCACCCTCATCCCCACACCCTGAGTTCTTCAGGTGTCTGGTTGCAGATTTTCCATCCCGTCTAAAAAAAAAAAAAAAAACTACCCTTGCTTGGAGGTTGCCGCGAAGGCCGAGCCGGCTGGCCGGCTGGCTGGCTGGCTGGCTGGCTGGCTGGCTGGGTTCCGGCCGCGTGCATCCCATGTGCGCGCGTGTCCGTCGAGACGTGTGAGAGTGCAGAGTTAGAGAAGTCCCCACCATGGCGTGGCATATGCGTATGCATGTGCGCGCCGTGGTGTGTGGACTTCTCTATTTTGCTTAAGTCCCCGTGCGCCTGGAAGTAGGCCACACCTGCCACACCTGAGGGATAAAAAATGTACAAGTCCCGGACCCGATGGCCCATGGCCTGGCCGAGTACCAGGCCGTAGTGCACGTTTGGCTGGTCTGCAAGGCTGGTGGGCGAACGACAGCGAGCAAAAAATTTTACAAGTCCCGGACCCGATGGGCCATGGCCTTGCAGAGTACCAGACCGTAGTGCACGTTTGGCTGGTCTGCAACGCTGGTGGGCGAACGACAGCGAGCAAAAAATTTTACAAGTCCCGGACCCGATGGCCTATGGCCTTGCAGAGTACCAGACCGTAGTGCACGTTTGGCTGGTCTGCAACGCTGGTGGGCGAACGACAGCGAGCAAAAAATTTTACAAGTCCCGGACCCGATGGCCTATGGCCTTGCAGAGAACCAGACCGTAGTGCACGCCTAGCTGCTCTGCACGCTGAGAGGGGTGAAAAAATTTTACAAGTCCCGGACCCGATGGCCTATGGCCTTGCAGAGCACCAGACCGTAGTGCACGCCTAGCTGCTCTGCACGCTGAGAGGGGTGAAAAAAATTTACAAGTCCCGGATCCGATGGCCTATGGCCTGGCAGAGTAGCAGACCG
>JAHHFK020001277.1:0-10000 GCA_024533555.2 Aedes koreicus | reverse complement strand
TGTGGCAGCACTAGCCACAAGGCGCGGGATTGCAAAGGTCCCCCCAAATGCTTGATGTGCGCCGGGAAACCGGACGATAAGCACGTCATGGGGGGGGCCAAGTGCCCGGCCGCTAAGGGTATACCAACGAGCCAACCGTAATGCAGGTAACCCAACTAAACCTGAACCATTGTGAGGCAGCCCAGCAACTGCTGTGTCAGACAGTTAGCGAGTCGGCATCGGATATCGCCATAATTTCCGACCCATACCGCATCCCACCCGGCAACGGGAACTGGTTTGCGGACAGGGCTAATATGGCGGCATTATGGACGACGGGTAAGTACCCGGTTCAGGAGGTTGTGTCCAACACAAACGAAGGCTTCGTGGTTGTAAAAGTGAATGGAGTGTTCTTCTGCAGCTGCTACGCACCGCCAAGGTGGTCGATCGAACAGTTTTCCAATATGCTTGATCGGATGACAACGGAGCTAACTGGCCTGAACCCGTTGGTAATAGCGGGGGACTTCAACGCTTGGGCGCTCGAGTGGGGGAGCCGCCTTACCAACCCTAGGGGCCAGATTCTTCTGGAGGCCTTGGCTAGGCTCAATGTAGACCTAGCCAACGTGGGTACCACGAGTACCTACCATAGAAATGGAGCGGAATCGATTATCGATATAACATTTAGCAGTCCTGGGCTAATTAGCAATTGGAGGGTGGATGATGGCTACACCCATAGCGACCACTTGGCGGTACGTTATTGTATCGTCCACAATACAAGGCAGCGTGCGGAAGGAGGAGCATCCACTCCATTCGCCCGCAGATGGAGGACGTCCTACTTTGATGTAGAGGTTTTTAAAGAGGCGCTTGAGAGGGAACGAAACTTACGCGAAACCCAGGAACCTTGCGGCGAAAGACTCGTTATGACACTTACACGAGCGTGCGATGCGACCATGCCGAGGGAAGTCAAACCGAGGAATGGAAGATCGCCGGTGTATTGGTGGACGGAGTCGATCGCCGACCTCCGAAGAACATGCCTCCACGCAAGACGGAGGGTGCAAAGAGCGCGGTCAGACGCCGATAGAATCGAGCGTAGAGGGGCGCTAGTCGCCGCGAAGGCCGCACTAAAGAGGGAGATAAAGGCCAGCAAGCGAGCCTGCTTCGAGGGTCTGTGTCAGAAGGCCAATACGAATCCGTGGGGTGACGCCTACCGGGTTGTAATGGCCAAAACCAGAGGATCGGCGGCTCCAACCGAGCGTTCACCAGAGCTGCTGCAGGTGATCGTTGGGGGACTCTTTCCGAGCCACGACCCAAGTCCATGGCCCCCCGCCGCCGTAGACGTGTCCCATGACCAGCGTTCCAGTATCCCAGACCTTAACGCTGTCATAGCGACGGAAGGGTGGACGGCTCAGCCGAACACCCGTGACCACGTGGGCACCGACAACGGCACAACGGGGGTCGGCGACGAGGCGACGGTGACGAATGATGAACTCATTGCGATAGCAAAGTCGCTAAAGGTGAACAAAGCGCCGGGACCGGATGGTATTCCGAACCTGGCCATCAAGACGGCTATCTTGCTGGATCCCGGAATGTTCAGGGTGGTGATGCAAAAGTGTCTGGACGAGGGCGTCTTCCCAGACGCCTGGAAAATTCAGACCCTTGTGTTGCTACCAAAGACAGGGAAGCCACCAGGAGATCCATCGGCATATAGACCAATATGTCTGTTGGATACAGCGGGTAAGGTGCTCGAGAGGGTAATCCTCAACAGACTGACAACATACACGGAGGGTATACGCGGTCTGTCAAGTAATCAGTTTGGCTTCCGTAAAGGGAAGTCGACGGTGGATGCCATCCTGTCCGTCACCAAGACGGCCGAGGTGGCAATCCAGCGCAAGAGGCGAGGAGTACGATACTGTGCGGTGGTCACCCTTGACGTGAGGAATGCGTTCAATAGCGCCAGTTGGGCGGCTATCGCCGACTCGCTCCAACGCCTTCAGGTTCCTGGGTACCTGTACAAGATTCTCGGAAGCTACTTCCAGAATCGCGTACTGGTATATAATACAGAGGCAGGCCAGAAACGTGTGCAGATCACCGCAGGCGTCCCGCAAGGTTCGATCCTGGGTCCGGTGTTATGGAACACGATGTACGACGAGGTACTGCGGCTTGAGTTCCCGAGCGGGGTAAAGATCGTCGGGTTCGCAGACGATATCACCCTGGAGATATGTGGTGAATCCATCGAGGAGGTCGAGTTAACGGCCTCACACTCCATTGGCATTGTGGAGAGATGGATGAGCTCCAGGCAATTGGAGCTAGCCCACCATAAGACCGAGGTCACGGTGGTGAACAATCGAAAATCGGAGCAACATGCGACGATTAGTGCAGGTAACTGCACAGTAGAATCGAAGAGGTTCTTGAGGTATCTTGGGGTTATGATCGACGACAAGCTGTCCTTTGTCAGTCACGTCGATTACGCTTGCAAGAAAGCCTCTATGGCTATATCGGCATTATCCCGCATGATGTCGAATAGCTCGGCGGTGCAAGGGAGTAAGCGTAAACTCCTGGCCAGTGTCGCCCTGTCCATACTTAGGTACGGCGGGCCGGCATGGATCACCGCCTTGAGTACCAAGAGCTACGCAAATAAGCTCGAGAGTACACACAGGCTTATGTGCCTAAGAGTGGTGAGTGCATACCGAACGGTATCACGCGACGCGGTCTGCGTCCTAGCGGGGATGATGCCAATAGGCATCGTCATAAAAGAGGACGTAGAGTGCTTCGAGCAACGTGGAACAAGAGGTATCCGAAAGACCACTAGAGCCGCATCCATGGTTAAGTGGCAGAGGGAATGGAACAACTCCACCAAAGGTCGGTGGACCCACCGACTAATCCCGGAACTAACCGGGTGGGTCGGTAGGCGACACGGTGAAGTGAACTTCCACTTAACGCAGATATTGTCTGGCCACGGCTGTTTTAGACAATACCTGCATAAATATGGGCATGCACAGTCCTCCGCATGCAGTGAGTGCGCGGGAGTCGAAGAAACTGCAGAACATGTGTTTTTCGCATGTCCTCGCTTCGACGGCGCGAGATCCGGCATGATGGCCGTATGCGGTCGCGACACGACTCCGGATAACTTGGTCCAGAGGATGTGTCAAGACCGGGACGTCTGGGACGCGGTATGCGTAGCAGCCTCCCAGATCGTCCTTGATCTCCAACAAAAATGGCGAAACGACCAAAGGCAGGTCGCAGGGACCACCTAACTACTAAAGCCCTAAGTAGTTAGACATAGTGGGTGCTTAACAAGCACAATAGCCCCCTCCCCGAAGTAATACCGAAAGGTGGTTCCGGGGAGGGACCAGGGCTAAAGGCACGGGTGGGTTTTTAGTGGGTCGAGGAGTTGGCACCCTCATCCCCACACCCTGAGTTCTTCAGGTGTCTGGTTGCAGATTTTCCATCCCGTCTAAAAAAAAAAAAAAAAAAAAAAAAAAAAAAAAACTAAAAAAAAATCTTATACTCTCTTAAAATATACAAGTGAGACTTGGTCTTCCTTCTTTTTTCTTGTCGAATTTTAAACTGTATGCTAATTTGAGATCGTGATTCTGCTTTCTTCATCTAATATGCCCATAATAACTTATTCTGCCTACCCTAATGCGTCTATTAATAATCTTTCCCTCCTGTCTGTTAGTTAAATTTCTGTTCAGTGTTGCAGTAAGACAAACTCCTCAAATATTTAATGAATTCGTTAGTTTTAAATGGAATTCCGTTCAGCTTTATTTCTTTTGGCTGTATTACCTTGTTTTTTGGGTATCTAATCAATACTTGACTCTTGTCCTTACTAATCTGACGACCTATTTTGCTGAGTTCTTCTTCTAACAGCTTAAAAATATTTTATAACACATTAATGTTTCTGGCTATTATTAAAAAATCATCTGCAAATGTTAAAATTATTGGAATTTTTTAAGCAATCTGCAAATGTAAAATTATTGGTATTTTTAGATCTATGGCAATTTAGATCTAATAATTCTATTTCTTGCAATTTCTTTTGCAATTTTTCTAAGTATATCTTGTATTTAATAATTGAAAAGCTGTGTGGGGAAAGAGGGCATCCCCTGCTTGGTTTCTTTTTCTCTTTTGAATTCTTTTGAAAATTGGTTCTAACATAATACTCTAGTTACTCCATCTTTCACACATAATAACATCCTATCAACCAATCTTGACGGAACATGTAAACTTATCAAGGCTTCTTTCATGCTTTGTACCTTCACTGTATCGAAAGCCTTACTTATGGCTAATGCTAATACAATTAAATCTTTGCCTGCGTTCCAGTACTCTTCCATTACTCGCCTAGCTATAAAAATATGGTAATCTGTCGAAGTGAACACTGCTTGGTGTAACCCTGGCTCTCCTGTGAATTTTCGTAGTTGAATACTTATCCATTTGGCATATATTTTGTAAGCAACATTATTAAGAGAGAATCTACAAAATGATCGGCTCCCGAGGATCCAGCCTTATTTGGAATTGGAAACTCTGTTGACATTTTCCAATCAGTACGCATTATATTATCTACATATACCCTTCTCTAAATATCAACTAGTTGTTTCCTCATCTGCATTCTTAATATATTCAATATAAATGCGATCTGATCCTGGTGTATTTCCATTAAAGTGTTAATTATAAATCTAATTTCATATGAAGTCGGAGGGTTTGGTAGTGGCAGATAGTCATGTTCTTTACAAAATTCTAGCTCTGGCCCTTGACATTCTACTAATATAGTTATCCCAAACACGCGCACTGATCTTAGCTAATTTTCGATTTTTCTGTTTTCTGAAGCTTTTTAAGGTAGTCATATGTTTTCTCTACGTGAGCACGATCTGACGCGCATTTTTTGCCTGTGAAGGTGGCGGATTCGTCCGTGCCTTGACCTACCCCGCATTGCGGATGTGAGGCAAAGAATGCGTCCTTGGTTCGAGTACTACTATATCCAAGCCCTTCGCTCAATTTTCGATACTTCTATTAAATTTTCACAACCAGCCGTACACTGACGGAGCTATCAACACATTCTCTTCGTATCTTTCATTTCTAGCAAACATTACTGTCCACTTTGGGCCTCATGGTGATGAGCGAACATAAGCGTTTTATTGTTTTCATCACCGACCGTAGCAGATTAATCAGTCATAAGTCTTGGAGTTTGGTGGCCGTTTCCTCTGAACACTGCTGCTGCATTGATTAAGCGCCTATTAGTGAAATTGTAGAGCAGCTAATGGTAAAAATGAAATTTGAAGGGTCGATCATAAGCATCGGAGGGATATATTTAAAGGGTGAGTCGATTATTATTGTGACACTTGTATACTTCCTTGCGTTTGTTTATTCTTGACCGAATTGATTCACAGTTTGCTCAATTTTTCTTCATAGTGTATCGTTTACATCGGCTTAGTACTGCAGTTATCAGTGAGGTTCTGGTCAAAATGGAAGAAAATCAGCAAACCGTTCCCCAAAGTATATAGTAAACCAACATGCAAATACCTTGTTTGTCGCATCTTGGAAAAACTGATGAAAATACATGATTCGGGTTCAATGAACGATTGACAATGGACCACAAGCAATGAACTGGACGACAACTGGTAAGAACGTGCCAAAAGTCCGATAGTGAGGTAATGGAACTAAATCATTAAAAGCTTAAAATATTCCTTTTACCACATATGCATGTTAGGCGACCCGTGTCGTGTTGCCAACAGAACCATCTGGTGATAAAAAAGGTAATCAAAATTTATCTTACCTCCTTTTATGAGTATTGTTTGCTCACACAGAGAAAAGTTTGATTGTTTGATGGTCATCTCAAACTTGTCAGTACAACCATATAATTTTTATCGGAGCACTTTTGAGAACAACGTAGGCACGTTAAAATGTGTTTTTTTTTACTCCTAAATAGATTGAGAGCTCTCGGGAAACCTTCTTGTTGTCTGAACAAATGCGATCAATACCCTCGGTGTGCTTCAACTTACTCGCAATTCAGCCAGATGTGTAATGCACTGTATTCGCTGTACTTATGTTCATTCTTAAATCGGTTTCGAAAACGGTAAATGTCAAAGAGCGACAACTGAATTATTTTCGCCAACATAAATCAAAAACTTCATCTTGTCTGAGCTGCTTAACAATGGAAGTGACCAACACCAGGTTGACAAGTACACACAAAGAATAATGATTGTTAGAATCAAAAAGCCATTGTTAAAATTGAAAAGTTGCGTTGGTTCTTTTTCGTAGAAAGCGGTTTGCTTTCACAACAAAAACGTTCAAACTGTCAAATCAAAATTTCCCTGCTTGGTACATTTAAAAGTTGAAACTTTCAAAACGAATTGTAGAACTCTCAAATCGAAACCGTGGCATCGTTTATTCCAAAATAAACTTTCAACAAGAAAGTGTTGTGTAAAAAAAATAAAAATATGCCATTTTGATTGAAATAAAAAAATAGTTTTAACATTAAAAGGTTTATTTTTCATATAAATTGTAGAATTTTCAAACCGAAAAAGTGGCATGAAAGCAAATTATTTTTATTCCAAAATGAACTTTCAAGATGAGAGTGCCGTGCAATTAAAGCAAAAGTATGATTTTAAAATGAATCTTTATAACTTTCACAGCATGCCTCAGGCAAACTGCAGGTAGTCTGTCTGACCGATGCTTTCTAGGACATAATTGTGAAGGATTATTATATGTAAGTGCTCCAAAGGTTCTCCCAAATCACGAACGAATTCCTTCAATGTTTGTTCCATGCGCAGTCAAATGTGATCGACCAGCGATTGTAGCATATCTATCGGATTCCATTATCACGCTTCGCCTGGAAAAAATAGAAGCAAAAGAATTACTCACTTTCCGGAACTACTTAAATCGAAAACACAGCCGACATACTTTTTTTTTTATAGAAAACGAACACGAACAAACCATTTTCCTCGCAATTTTTACCCAACGCGTATGCCACCGGACGGGAGTAACGAAAAACGCAGTAGATGCGTACGCGGACAACAACATTGAGAATTTGCAAACGACGACGACGGCGACTTGTTTTGTGTTGGTGGATTTGACAGTTCTACAGTTTTCATAGTAAAAGAAAACACTTTTAAATTTACACACTGAACCAAAACATAACACTTTCAAATCAAACGAAGAACTTTCGTTATAGACAATTTTACTTTCAATTTAATGAAAAATAAACACTTTTCCGAAGTAAAGTGCAAAACTTTTAATAAAACAAGATTCATTTTTTGTGTGTATGTTTTAAATTCGGTTCCGTTTCCGATGCCGTTGTGTTAGGGCCAAGGAATCAATTTTTCTCCACAAACCGTGAAAAACTAGCTACAAAAGAGCAGTTCGATATGTGTTTGTCCCAACCATTTGCCAACAATAAAATGTAGTTGTTGGCATCTAAGATCAAAAACATATTGTGGTTTTTTTCAGTGCGTGAATTGAGGACCATTTTCAGGCCATAATTTCATCTAAAGGGTGTTTCGATCCAAATTTGGTCGACTTAAACTTCACGCATTTCCTTTCATCGTGCATTAAAAAAATTTGTTCAGCCTTCATTTTGAAGATGTGTGCGTGTAGCATCATGCCTCTATTTTGATTTTGAGATTAGCACTTCAGTTATCAGAATGTCGTCGAAGGAAGAGAAGCAACGCATCAAAATTTTGCACGTGCATGGCGAAAATCCAAACTACTCTCACGCCAAGTTGGCGAAATTGTTGAATGTGGCTAAATCAACTGTTACAAACGTATTAAAGTGTTCGGTGAACGTTTGTCGACAGCCATGAAAGCTGGATCTGGGGGAAATCGAAAACCGGAGGCCACAGCGACGACAAAAAGAGTTGCCCGCTGTTTCGAGCGAAACACCAACCTCTCCGTCCGAGATGTCGCAAAGAAGCAGGAAATGGCGCCTTCAACCGTGGATAGAGCTAAAAAACAAGCTGGACTGTCGACTTACAAGAAAGTGGTGACTACAAATCGCGACAATAAACAAAACACGTCGGCCAAAGCACGATCGCGAAAGTGGTACACAACGATGCTGACGAAGTTTGATTGCGTGGTACAGGACGATGAAACTTACGTCAAGGCAGACTTTAAACAGCTTTCTGGACATGAATTTTATACCGCAACCGGACAGGGAAAGGTGGCAGATATTTTCAAGCACATTAAACTGTCAAAGCTCGCGAAGAAATGTTTGGTGTGGCAGGCCATCTGTACCTGTGGCTTGAAGAGCAATGTTAACATTGCGACCGGAACCATCAACCAAGAAATTTATCTGAGCGAGTGTTTACAAAGCTTCTACTGCCTTTCCTGAAGCGACACAATTGTTCCGTTCTATTTTGGCCGGATTTGGCATCTTGCCATTACGGGAAAAAGGCCATGGAGTGGAATGCTGCCAACAACGTTCAAGTGGTGCCCAAGGACAAGAACCCTCCCAACACGCTAGAGCTCCGGTCAATCGAACAATATTAGGCCATCGTCAAGCGAAACTTTAAGAAGACTCAAAAGCTGTTGTGAGTGAGAAATAGTTCAAGGCAAACTGGAGATCTGTGGCGAATAAAGTGGGCAAGGAGACTGTTCAAAATCTTATGGCAGGTATTAAACGAAAGACCCGGCAATTCGCATTCGGTAACAAGGAAGCTTAGCTGAATATTTCTCCTGTATTCTGTATTAACTGAACTTGAAAAAGAAAAATAATTTTACTTATTAATAAAAACATTGATCGACCCACACACATTACTGTTTGACCAAATTTCGATCGGAACACCCTTTAATTGGATCAAAGTATCTCTACCTCCTAATATTTGAAAATTATATCTATGATAATCAAAAATAATAATTGCAAGCCGTAAATCACGCTTTTTTTTCCAACAGACGATGTTTTTCCTATCCTGTTCGAGTTGCAGCAAACCATAGTTGCGTGCTGCTTTTGTCATGACATTTGCAACTGGCAACAAGTCAACAAGTCGAAGTTGCGGTGAGTTTTTCGGAAATCCTTTTTCTTAGTTTGGGCCTTAGTTTAATAATTTGTTATTCATTTCAATTTGTCTTTTGGAATATTACGCTAGGTATAACAAAAGCTGGATAGCTTAGATTGAGCGTGTGCATTTAGTAGTTGCCACGTTTCTCACTTATGGTGCCACAAGCGAAAAAAAGGGTCGCCTGAAAAATTGTGTAGTCACTTATATTGTTAATATAGTATATTTGCAGATAGGCTGAAAACTATTCTCGGTTAATTTAACGAATATATAACATTCCTTGGACTTAGCCTCAACGATCGACAATTTAGTTTTTAAACGTAAAATAAACGCTGAGGTCGTCGACGAAGTAACAATTCTTAGGAAGTAACGAGACCACTGCATTATTTGGGAGTAACATTAACGACACGTTAAGAAAGGTAGTTGACGGTTAGGACACGTTGCCGTAATAAGGTCCACGTGACGCACTCAATAATGGATTTTTTTAGATGCAATGAGCCGAGTTGACTAGTTTGAAGAATAATTTACAAATTTGTTGTCGCCACGGCTTTGATCTACGAAACACAAGTGGCCGTTCTCACGAAATATAGTAAAAATCTATTACGAGGGTCAGTTTGTGGTAGGTATGTTATTTGAGACCTCAGCGGCTGAAAAAATGACGACCAAGTTTTAAATGGTGGGGCATTATTCGTCAAAACATGGTCCGATATGGAAGTTACACGTACGAAGATAGGAAGTATCTAGTATAGGGATAGAGATCGTTTGAAACTGAAATCTGAAACTGCAGAAGGTTCACGAGTCTTTTTTTCGGTTCACGTACAGCCGTACTTTTAAAGCTCCAGTCTTAGCTGCAGTCCCAACGGAAGTTACTATTTTCGTGGTACAAAATAAAACGATACTCAACTTCGCTTCAGATATTGCAAGTGAAAGCTTCATCCCGATTGCAACTTTTATCTCCATGAACACAACAGGGATGCTTTCACGGTACTGCTCTTTTAGCACACGATCATCTTCAAGGCACTTTAAAATCAATGAAA